>JAPMOQ010060798.1:757772-804567 GCA_026543055.1 Argiope trifasciata
GCTCGCGCCCCCCTAGGGGGGCGCGCCCCACAGGTTGAGAATCACTGCCTTAATCTGCTTGAATTGTGAAATCCTGTACATTTATACATCAGAGGTTTTATATCGTACCATTATAATCGATAATTTATTTTATTACTTAATTAGATTTTTATTCTGTGGTAAGTAAAATAAAAGATTTTTAAAAATTTTATTTGAAATTCCACAATATTATAGCTTTGAATACAATTACGAATTAATTATTTTTCGAAAAATCAAATTTCTGTTCTTTAATCGAAATAAGATTTTAGAAATATATATTTTTACGTGATTTGAATATTTTGTAACATATTGTGATTTATGTATTGAAAAGTTTATCTTTTTGGGATGTTTATCTTTTTATGTTAAATATTCTTGACTCAAATAATTAAAGTTAAAAAAGAAATATTAAAAATTATTTCCTTTTGTGGATTACATACTGAATTTCAGAAAAAAGGAAATGCTCCGTTCCATTTATTTATCGAAAAGGAAAACTGCTTTCTCTGAAATATAAAATTTTCTCTAATCTTTTTTTGATTAAATATTTTTTTAATTTTATTGTCTTATTGTTTTGATACAAATGTTCAATTATATCTAATATTTTTTTTCAAGAAAGTATTCAGTGCAATGTGTGCTTATGTATGTGAAAATTTGGCTCACTTCTTGAATTTCGAATTCTTTTAGAAAATTAAATGAAGTATTGTATAATCCAAACTATAACACCATAAATTTTATTCTAAAAATTGCTTACTTTCAAATTTGCAAAGTGGAAATTTTTTGTATAAAAGTGTCTTATATTTTAAAAGATAAAAATTGATATTTTAAATAAACATACATGTTCTTAAATTCATGAAAATGTAGAAGTTATAAATTCTTTTAGCAAATTGTTTATTAATGCAATTACATTTATTTATTTGTTTCATAAATAATTATTCTTTATTTGGCCTAAATCAAAAAACAAGATTTGATATTTAAAGTTCTTGAAAAAATAATTTTTATAAAAGATTTCGATCATAAAATGTCAAAGCTTTGAAGATAAAAGTTTGGCTCAAATATCAGCTTCTTGTTCTTTTCATTATAATTTAATTGAATGACATCATAAATATTCTATGTATTGTGACTAGAATAATTTACATATCTTAGAATTGTTACAGATGAGTTATTCATAATTTAAACATGTGAGTGAGGTATAAGCATCGTAATAAAAATATATTGAAAATTATTTGTTTTACAATGTATTTGTTTGTGTTGAAAGGAAGTATTTTCAGTAATTTCTTTCTTCATGTGGAATATAATTTCGTAATATACGAAACATTTAATTAAAGAAGTACGTACCTTTTGGTCCACTTGATGTTGATTTTCATATTACTTACCACAGGATGCTGAAATTCGAAATGCATTTTCGAAGTCTTCTCTCAGATTTTTCATTATTTCTGTTTCATATTTATTAATGTTATTTAAAATATGTTGATTTCTTTCAGTTTTTTAGTAAAAATATTTTATTTTGGATTTAAAATGCTTTGAAGAATTACATTATAGAAATCTTCATTTAATGTTTTTTTAAACTTTTTACTGAGGATTTATAAAAATTCAAAAGTAGTCATATTACAAAAAATATTGCTTTTGATATATTAAATGTTATCATGTTTATTAATAATGTGTTTCATAAAAATTTGCTCTTTTTCAAAGGTTTTAGTGATTTATTAGCTTTGTTTGAGTGTACAATTTTATTAGATAAAATTGTAAGTTTCCTATTAGAATTTCCTTTTCATTTTGAAAAACATTTCTTGATAAAAAAAAAATTCTAACATAACATTTCTCATTTCAAATACATTATTATAGAAGATTCTTTCATTTCCATCTTTTAAGTAATTTTATTTAATAAAATTTAAACTATTATTAAACTGAAAAAAATACCTGAGAAAATACATTATTAGTTTACATAATTTCATATAAATATTTTTTGTTGTTTCTATTTTTTCAAGAATATCTGACATTTTCTTACACAACATACATTTAAAATATAATTTGAAGCTTTGTTTTTCATTTCTCGGCACAATTTTAATTTAACCTTTGTAGTCGTTTTACAAGATACTCTTCTAGGAGAATATTTCATTATTGCATTACGAATTTTTATTTTGAAGTCTCGAAATTAGGCACATTTGTTTTTATCTAATATACTTTATCTCACAACTCGCAACGTTTCTAAATGCCAGCTTTAACTATTATAACTATTCCTGCCTCTTTAGCATGTTATATTAATGCAAAAATAGTTAACAACACCATGAATTAGTCATGAAATGTGCATCGTTTACGGAGGGAAAAAAAACTTTTTGAACTTCCAATTTTTTTTCTGTTGATCTAAGCCGAACTTTTTTCTGTGGAACTCTTAACTATTTACACTTTTTGCAGAATTTTGTTCTTGCAATCGATACATAAAGAAAACTTCCTGAAAATCTTAAATTA
Source organism: Argiope trifasciata (assembly GCA_026543055.1). Lineage (NCBI taxonomy): Eukaryota > Metazoa > Arthropoda > Arachnida > Araneae > Araneidae > Argiope > Argiope trifasciata. Next base: position 760,254 of record JAPMOQ010060798.1, read on the forward strand.
TTTCTTTAACGCAAACAAAAAAAAGCATTGATGCTCTTAAGTAATAATTTATCGAATCAGATAGAAAAAATCGTTAAAATAGTTTATTCAAAACATGCAAATATGTATGTTATAAAAATAGGAAATACTTACGCAGTCCTAAGCCAACAAGGTCGATGCCTGTAAGAAAAATTAAAAATTAAATTTTCAATACACTTTAAAGATTATAAATATAAGTTAAAATATTACTTATTTATCTAATAGAGTTAAAAACCTTTCACTGCAGAAATTAAAGGTATTTTAAAAAGAAACATAATAATTTCACATGTAAAATAATAAATCACAAAATTATAAAATAGGATTGAATAATCATTAATTATGTATAAAATAATTTTCAAAAACAAATCTATCATTTTTAAAAGCAAATTTATAACTTTGCAATAAATAAATCTTAAAAGAAGTGAAAAATTGTTTTATTGTGTTTATTTTTAACTTATTTTCTAATATTTTCATGTCAAAGTGAAGGAAGGAAATTAAAAAATAAACCTTATTTCATAATAAAAATGTTTATAATTTTATATTGCTTTGGGACTAAATGATTTTACAGTGCCATTTTTGTTTACCTAGTTTATGAAAGCGTGATGTAGATGCCTGAAAAAATTTATTGGATATAAGTTTGTTTTTGTATAAATTGGCAAGAGATTTCAAGTCTCGGATCACAAATCTTAACTAAAATCACAAATAAAATGAGAGAAAAAATTGACTCTCTACTTTTTTAACGTCTTGAAATGAAGAATATTAATGATGTGATATGAATGATGCAAGTGAAGATATGAAAGATGCAAGAGTTCAAACAGTACGTTTTAAAATAATTAATGCATTCTTTTTAAAAGTTACCCTACAGCAAATGCTTAATTTGAAGTTTGCAAGCTCTTTGAGATAATAACAAAAATTAAAGCTGATAATTAATTTAAAAAATGGATTTTTATTGAAATAAGGGACAATTCATTTGCATATTCAAAGGAATTTCGAATTTAACAGTATTCAGGATTTCTCCAACTTAATTTCTCCATTATCAGTTTACCTTAATTATTCTACAACTATTTCATTAATATTTATTTGATTAATGCATGTAAATCCATTTTTCACCTTTTTTTAAAATTTGAACAGTTTAAAATTCAAATAAACATATACAGAGATATTTCATGCATTTTCATTTTTATTTTTTATTTTATTAATATACAATAATAAGCATAAGCATATTTTACTTAGGAAGTAAGTATGTTCAAAAGTTGCATATATATATATATATATATATATATATATATATATATATGATTGCCTCAAGAAATTCTCTGAATTTTTGGTTCAATTTAGTTCAAATTCCATATAGCACTTTGAAAGAATGACCTTTCTCTAAATGAAATGCCCCTGAATGTCTTCATGTTTGTAGACCACCAAAAAAAGAAATTCAGTAACAAATATCCGAAACGAGATTATTCTTTCTACCCGAAAAATTTGCATAAAATATGCACAAAAACTAAAGGGATTCCAAATCACTACTTTAAAAGTTGCGCTCTAAAAATTGTTTTATGTATCTATACATTGAGAACATCTGTTTCAGCTGCAGTCCAAAAATGGATGAAAATATATATAACTAAAAGATACTTTATGTATCGGCAATCGAGCGCCTCTATAATAAATCACAGACCTCTTATCCGATTTGTGTTCCAGAATCATCTCGAAAAGACGTAACTCCAATGAGCAGAAACTGAGGTTGATAGCAGAGAAACTGGATTTAGGCGCATGAGAAATAATAAAATGGCACAGCGTGTGAGATATGCAACTGGTTTAAACCGGATCGAAAACGCGGGAAAATAAAAAATAAACATTCGCTCGATGTGTTCTTGAAATATTCCTCGAAAACTGCAAGAACTATCGTAAAATTTCCACTCGCGTATCAAAAACAAATGACTAAAACCTGAAGATGACTAAGATAAGACATAGGACAACGAAAGGGGGAAAAAAAAGAATGATGAGATTTTTCGCGGAGCAAATGAAAAACGATAAAACAGATGCGTCAGAAGTGGTATTTAATTAACGTTGCAGAATTTACTTTAAAAGTTTATTGGTGATTATTCTAAGCAAGTCATCTGTGAGCATTGCATTTGACAGGAAAATTATACCCCAATTCGAAGTTTTAATTTACCAAATAAATAAAGCTTGCTTGCACTTTTGAAACATATCATTCTTTCTTTCTTTTAGGAACGACTTAAATAAATTTAGCACTTAAGTTATGAAACTTTATCTTTCTTTCTAAAGATAAAAATAATTAATTGTACTTGCAAGATTAAATATGTGATGGTTTTTAATCAAATTTTACTATACCAAGGTTTAATCCCCCATGTGATATATTAACCAGGTAATACATGATAAGTGGATTTAAAGAATATAACACATTAACAGAATGTTTTTCCTTTTATAAAACAAGAAAATAAAAAGGATTTTTAAGGGCAATTTTTATTTGACGGAACAAACAGCGACAGAAATAATGACCTTAATTAACATGACTAATTCTTGTTCGTTTTTTCCATAAATTTAATTTCTTTTAATTTTTTCCAACTTCAAAAATTACGAATATATTAATTAGATAAACATGATTAGTAGATTTAAAGAATGTAACAGAATGTTGTCCTTTTCATAAAACAAGGAAAATATGAAGAAATAATTTTTTGGAGCATTTTTTATTTGATGAAACAGAGTCAGAAATGGTGACATGTAGTTCTAATTAACTTGAATAAATTCTGTTCATTTCTTTTTATAAATTTAATTTAATTTTTTTAATTTTTGAAACTTCAAAAAATGCAAATGGTTCAAAAATTGCAAATATACTAATAGATAATACATGAAAAGTCGATTTAAAGAATACAGAAGACTAACAGAATATCTTTCCTTTCAATAAAAGAAAAAAAAATGACTTATAGTAGTTTTTTTTATTTCATGGAACAAACAGAGCCAGAAGTAATGACATATAATTCTAATTAGCATGTTTAATTCATGTTCATTTATTTCTATAAATTTAATTTAATCTCCTGAATTTCATGATTTTCATGATTTTTAGAATGATTACTTCTATGACCTTCCATTCAATAGCTGGGCATTCCGCGCTTATGATTTTACAAATATAAGCTGTTTGTTGTCAATGAAACTACATCTAATATTTTAGTTGTCCAAATGGCAGTATCTGTTTAAAAATTAAAAGTTTTCTCCTTTATTTTCGAAAAATAAAGATGTCTGTTGATACCTTTCAATCTAATTTAATACCAACATATTAACACTATTTAACAAAAAATTTACAAATATCAATAAGTTAATAATATCACAAATTTAAACAAATATTAAAGGAATAATTTACTGAAATGAAATCCTTACATTACATATAATTCATAAAAAGTATTAAATAAATTAGATCAACTATATAATATTTTAAGAAATACTTACTGTAAACTCAAATTTGTAAGATTATCTATTCAACTTCAAAATTTTGACATAGAATCTAATTGATATTTTTTTTTTATATTTAGCGAATAAGCATTACAAATCTTTTAATGAATAAATACATATTTTTGAAACATAAAAATAAATTTGTCTGGTTTGACTAAGAATGTTTTTTTTTTTTTTTTTCAAAATTATTGAGTTAAGCCTTTCTAAATTTGTTCAAAGAAAGAAGTAATATCAAAGCTGTCGTATAGACTAAGAAAATCAAGAAATTTTTAAATAATGCTTTTTTATGAATAATTATTTTTTTTACTGTTTGAGCATAATTTAAAAGGATATCTTTGTATGAAAAACCAATAATAAACAAACTGTAAGCTAACCGATTATTACTTTGATGAAATATTTTTTACATCAAAACTACTACAAAACTTCAGACTTACGAGATATTAATTTTTTTTATTTGTCATTTCATAAATTCATTGATTCTAAATATAATTTTATTTCATTTTTTTTATATAAATTTAAAGAATTTTATATCTTTCATTATAGAAATTTAAAAATAAAATGAAATTTCTTTCTTCTTCAATTACCATTTCATACAGTTTATAGTAGATTATCATAATGAACAAAATATTTTGAAATTTATTTCATACAATCAGAATTTGTTTCTCCTTTACGTATCACTTAATAAAATGTCTTCTTTGTTTATCACATGATTACGTGATTCAATAATCAAAACTCTTAGGACTAGGATTTCCAACAAAGTGTTTTCTAAAAAACGAATACCGTCAATGAGTTAAATTTCGACCATTTCCATAATTTTTATCAAACAATTTTTGTTTATTGTCAGAATTTTTTTACTTTGATAGAGGTAAATAATATTTTTAACGCAATGCAATTTGTTTAAATTCTTCAACTTATTTTTTTCTTTAAAATATAATGCAATGATTATCATATATAACAGTTTTGAAATGTGAGAAAGAAATAAAAGATTTAATAGGAGTTTAAGAAAGATTTATTACAAGAATATTTTATTGGTAATACATTACTTCTTGTATACAGTTAACCACCTGTATACAAGAGGAAGTAAGGGTATTACCCTTACTTACTACAATAGTAAAAGTAATACCCTTACTATTCATAGTGTACTTATTTTTATTACCACATAAAGAGTCTTTCAAAAGAATTATTTTTAAGAACAAATAAAAGTGGGAAAATATGTTTCGGAAGTTGCTTTTTAAAAAACGTACAGTAATAAATTTTTAGTATATTTAAAAAAAAATAATTTTCAACCATCTTTAATTTTAAGTAATGAGAATTAGTTATATTCGATTCATATATTAAAATTTCTACAATTTTCAAATTATTCATGAACAAATAATGTTCTTCTAGTTTCAGCTTTAATTATTATTGTAACTGCGAAAAAAGGGAAGAATATGGAAACAAATCAAGTTTATCATGATAATTTTAGAAAAAAAAATTATGCGAAAAAGTGTTTAAAGTATATTCATAAAATTGAATATTTAATATTTCAGATAGTTCTACATATTTCAAACTAGCATAAACTTTAGAATTGTTTACTAGCAAGTTATACAAATCAATTAGGAACTAGAATATAAAATTAAGCTAATATTTTTAAAAAATTTATATATTAAAGTGTGCTTTTTATTAATATAAAAATCATTTATCTAAAGCAATGCTATCTTTAAATTCATTGAAATAGCAAGGAACATGTGAACTATTCATAATACTATTCACTTTATGATACCTTTTCTCAACAACTTATTAACGGAAGTACTAAGGAGAAATAATGCATTTTAGAGATGTTGTCTTTAATTCATTTCTCTATATGAAACAATATATTAACCATAAGAAAGAAGACAAATCTATACATCTTATAATATCACTTTTATTTCAACAATTTGGACATGGAAATACTAACAAGAGATAGCGCAACTTAGAACCGTGTAGTCTTTAAATCAATTCATTTGAAACAATATATTAACCATAAGGAAGGCAATTCAATTATCCCCTTTAAACAATATACTAGCCATAAGAAAGGAGATAATAATGTTCACCTTTAATTCAATTCTTCATTTGGAACAATATACTAACCATAAAAATGAAGATAATACTCTTCACCCTTGATTCATTTCTCAATTTGAAATATTATATAAACCACAAGAGAAGACGATATTATTCTCTTTATAATATTACCTTTTCTCAACAATTTATTGATGGAAATATTAACCAGAAGTAATATGTCTTAGAGTGATGTAGGTATTAATTCAATTCTCTATTTGAAACAAAACGTTAATCATAAGAAAGAAGATAAACAATACAAACAAAACACTGGTGACAGTGCACCACAAACTCGAAAAATATAGATCGAAAGGAAAGGTTACAGTTGTTTTATTTTTTGTTTCTTGCAGTGCTTGTCTTTTCCTTAAGCATTCTTTGCAAACACCACTCCCAAAAATAAGGAGAACAAGGTTTACCCATTACGTACGCAGGCGAACCTAACATTATCCTAGGCGGACTACGAGCTTAACAGCGCAATGGGACATGGACGGGGCATGAATGACTCCTACCTCACCAAAGCTAGGCATGCGACCCACACCCCTTAATGAGGAAGACAATTCTCCCCCTTTTCTGCCACCCTCTGCTGTTATTCTTTACTTGTTTTTTACTTACTTTCATTTTTTTCTCCTAGCGTTAAGATTCCCCAACGGTAGTATACAATGTATCAGTGTCTCTTTTGCAGGTGGATCACGTTTTTATTGTATTCTGTTAAGGCTAAAGATATTGTCCCCTTTTGATACCGAGAAAAGGTTGCTCGGGTGAAATTTTCTTTCAGTTCGCGAATCTTTTCACTTTGCTCATTGGTCTTTATCTCATTTGTCACTCGGGAGAATTTGTTTAAAGAAGGCACGTTCCTTCAGTTACGTCGTTCTGTAAAAGGGTATTTTTAAGTATAGATCTGCTGATTTGACTGTTATGGTGTCGTTTAGAGGTACACTTACTCTCAATGGTAGGTCATTAAAATTGCAATGAAGATATCTTACAAACGGTACGAAAATCGAGTAATGGTCTACATTATCATCGAAATATTGAGTGTAAAATTAGTAAATTATGTATATTTGGATATGTTTGATTAACTGTTTTCGATGAGGTATATTATATATACTTCTTTTAAAATCCTTAATAATTTTTCATTGATATGGATGAGTTTGATGAGAGAATATTAAAATTAAGGCATAATTTTTGCAACTTATTTAATTGATTTTTTTAAAATGAAAATTCGGTAATCACATGAAATGTTTGAGTGAAGAAAATTAAGATAGCTTACATTTCAACCATTTTAAAAGATTTTGATTTATAGCTAACTGAGTTTAAAAAGAAGGAATGAAAAACCGTTCATAGATTAATATGCTTTATGAGTTTCATTTGACATTTCTCTTGTAAAATTCTTTAAGATAATTTCAGAAATAAAGACAGCATGCAAAAGCTTAAGTTAAAAATCTATTTTTTATTTCTTTAAATTATTTAGTATTAAATCCCTGTTTGTTTATCATTTATAAATGTTTTCTTTAACATATTTGACTGATTAATATGCACTCAAAAAAAGCTAATGTTGATGTTTTGAAATAGAATAAAAGATGTGATAATATGAGGTAACTGATGATTACATAATTTATAACAGATGATCACATATTTTATTTGTTATGAGGGAATTAAAGATACTTCTGCATATAAGATGAAATGAAGAAACAATTTCCTTTCCTTTCATTAATATTTCATTTTGATTTTCTCATCACAGTTACTCGACATAGCTTATTGTGGCCATTTAAATTGATTTTTTTTTAAAAAATATATCAGCATTTAGATTGATTTAATAAAATTTTATTTACCTTGTCACATAAAAGGATTTTTATTTTAAACTATTTTTATTAATCACTAGATATTCTTTGCAGAAATGTATTTCGTAATGGTATGAAATTTTCTAAATAAACTTTATGCTAGTCTAAACTGTCTGTTTTTCAGAGCTTTTAACATGAATACATCACGATCTTGATATAATATATTTATTATTATTTGATAGGTGCTTTTTTAGATGAAATTCTTTTATGTAAGGAAGACTTTTATTAACATTTTTATTACAAGTTAGATTAACATAATTAGCAAATCCATTCGATAATATAGATTCTAATGAAATGAATAAACTTATAGCATTTTATACATATAAGAATAATAATGTAATTTTTCAGAATTTTTCTGTTTCGAAATGCATTTAAACTAGAACTAGTGTAAAGGAATGGAAATTCGTTTAATATAATATTTTATTGTTTAACAATACTTTATTCTTTTCGAATGATTATTCTTCTCAAAATGCTTTCGGTACACTAGATTTCGCTTTAATTTTGCTTACTAAGGATTTACAAATCTCAGTAGTTACTTCTAAAAAACTGAATAAAATTTGAAAAAAAAAACAACTATTAAAAATTTAACAACACAGTTTGATATCAAAACTATATGCATTTTTTTTCCATTTTTTCACAAAAATTGAATTTTTTTGTAAAATGTGTTAAAAAGATGAAAATTTTTGAGTTAAAAAAACTCAATAAGAAGAATAAGTACTTCTTTCACAGAATTAAAACAAATATAATTCTAATTTTATTTATGAAAAAAGCTATTGTATTGTAATATCATGTTTATTAAAGTAAATTCGTTTCAATACTTTTAAAATAAAATTTCAATTATTTACAAATTTACAAATATTTCAAAAATATTTATAGTTTCTTTGATACATTATAAAACAGTTGTCAAAATTCGAAAAAAAATTATTATTAAGAAATAATTATTTGTATACCCGATAAATAAATCATAAGCAGCTTATTCTATTTTAAAGGAAGTAATTGTTTTTTAGTAAAAAGTAATTTAGTTCAATTTCGTCTGTTTCAAACACTTTAAAATTTTCACAAAGTTTCAATAAAAATGTGACACTTGAAAATATGCATATGAAATATTGAATTACCTTTTCACTTTTATTCAAACCAAAAGAAAGATTCAGAACTAATTCCATATTCGCCCAAGTGGACCCTGTCAACATTCTATGAATCTTTAAAACAAATCGAATAAAATACGAGGAATGTAGGCGGAAAATCCAACGGATATTCCCCTTTTCCACTCGACCCTTCCCTACATTTCCAGTTCTCAACTTTCTGAAAAGTATTCGAGAGACTGGTGTCAGATATCTTCCTATTCCTGACAGTTATGGATGGTAGTCATCTTTATTCAAGGACACATACTCCGAGGATAATAATGAATAAATAATGCAGATGTCCGAATTTAATGTGAAGGATATAAACGATTATTTAAAAGAATTCAATTGTTCTTTTTGTATTCCTTCTGCATTAAAACAGAGAGCATAATATAAATTCCACTATTGAACATTTTTAAATATAATTTTTTTCCTGACTTATTTGGAATACATATATAATAAAAAACTAGATATATATATATTTAATAAATAATTCAGGTATATTTAGAGCTATAAAATTAATCAAGTCTTAGTTTATTACAAAGATTTTATAAATGTTACAACAAGAAATTACTTTTAAAAATGTGAGAAATAAATAAAGTAAAACTTTTTGAAATACCTAATTTTACCTATTAATTTAAACCTCTATCTAAAGGCATTTATTTTTGATATTCCGTAAGAAGAATAAATATATTCTGTTTTTAGATACTGAAACACTCTACGTTTTAAGGATTGCTCTTATCACTATTTATTCTACCAAAACAGGAAAAAGTTGTAAAATGAAGGAGCAAATTCTTATTATTTCTTAAAGTAGTACAATACATAGAATATTTCATTGAAATAATAATTCAAAGACATAAGTAAAATGTAGAAGAAATATAAATATCATCATTAAAAGAGAATATATGTAAGAAAAACTGGACTAACAAAGGAATCTGGAAATGTTTTTAATTCTAATTCTTTTCTTGTCATCCCTCGGTAGAATAAAATCGCTGAAATTTCAGAAACTAAGGTACATATACATATATGCGCGATTATTATGCTTAAAGAACTAAATGTTAAATAAACCAAATAAAGAAATGAAAATTAAATAGAAAATGGACATTTTAATTATTCGTAAAAAAATCTTTTTTCTCGGAAACGAAGTGTAGAGAATAATTGTAGTTGTTCACATTGTAATTGTTAAAAATTTTAGACTGAACATGAAGAACATCTACACTTCAGATCTTTCTGAGTATGAAACGAATATTTTTGGACTTATAACTGTCTGTCTCAGGTGAACATTATTTGAACATGAACTCAAAAATGCTTTGAGTTAAAAGGGTAAAATTTAGTACATGGAATTCCAAACAAATTTATGATTTCTATAAAATTTGGATCGGAATCCATTAAAAGGAAATCTGTCTATTTATCTAGCTGTTCAGGCTATAGTTAAATTGAAAGGCTATAAAAATAAATTTTGGTGGATAAATTTAGCATCGAAATATAAATTATTAACAAACTTTGAACCAATTAGTTCAAAGAGTTGAATGTTGATTAGCCTGTAGATTCGCAAGCATTTAATCAATGAAATTCTGCATGTTATCTTGTACCTAAAATTGTAATTTTGTGTCAGATTTTGGTTTCAATCGGTCGTCAAAACAGAATGCTAGATAAATTTTTACATAATAGACTTAATAAAAGCGCTAATTTTAAGCCTGTCCGCATTTTTTTTTGTAATTGTTCCTCACGGGTACGCAAGGCATTCGTGACATTGTACAATGTCCCTAATTTTATCTGGGTTATGTGTATAATATCTTTAACACTTTGCAGACGAAAAATAAATCGATGCATAACTATCCACATAATAAATGAACCTGTATATTGCAACAAAAAAAATACATGTACCTGTTTTAAATTGAGTTTCTTTGAGAAATGAATCCAACTCCTTTTAATATTCTGCCGTCATTTTTAACAACTAAAATTTATGGAATAAATAAATAAAATGTCGAAATCATGCACCGTCTGGAATGGTTGATGAGAGAAGACATTCAACAGCAATGAGTTAATAGAAACCCCCTCGGATTTTGTTGAATCACACTAATTGTTGGGAAAGATATTTCATTTAATATTTTAGTTGCCCAGTTGGCAATATGTATTTATAAATAGTTTGCTCTTTGAGAAAAAAAAACGAGATGCCTTGATACTTTTCAGTCTAATTTAAAACCTAGAAAATGAAAAAAAGGAAAAAGAGATTACTCAAAAAATTTTACTGTCCAGCTCCTTTTATAGCTTTGCATAAATTGTTTTTGACTTGAAAAATTCTAAAGGACTTTCTTTTCTGAATAAAAATACCAACATGTTGAATTCAATTAATATCAATGTAATTATTGAAAAAGCGTAAGAGAGTATTCTCTTCAAACGAAAAAAAAACTCATAATTTTCTCCAGAAAATAAAAATATTGTCTTTTTTGTATCTGCATTCTGTGGGCAAATTGATTTCAAATGACCAGAGGCACGTACTGTTCACATATTTCAATTATTTTTAAATGGCTGTAACAAATAATTGGATTACACAAATGTTTTTTATTCATAAAATGCAATTGAAATAAATGATTAAATGAAGCAAAAGTAAAATGCATTTGCAATAAAAATACTTTTAAGTTCGTTTTAATAGGATGATCTGATTAATGTGATAAAAAGAAGGATTTTAATTTTTATTATGTAAACTTATGAACTTCAGTTTGTAATTTATTATTTCAAACGTTATGGAATCTTAATAATATTTATTTTTTCAAATCAAATTCTAAGTATTCGCGATGATTAAATAAATTTTGTTTAATTTATTGCAATAAGAGAATAATATTGATTTCATTCTTAACCCTTTCTCGCCTACTGGCACATATACGTGCCAGCAAGAAACACGCTCATTACCCGGCCGACACACCGGCGTGACAGAGCCTTTTCTCTTTCACCCCCGGCCGTCACACGCTTGTGCCAGTGTCCTAGAGCGTTTTAAAAAATATAATTTTCGGCACAAGATGGCATTGTATGTCCATATAGTTTCGGATACATGTAGATCTGACCTTCTACTCGAAATGAGAGAAGCATGACTCACATACACGTGGTTTTCGATAATATAAACATAGGGGAAATAAATGCTTCCGAATGAAATGCTTTATGACGGCTCTTTAAATTCGCACGTGGTAATTGTTTATAGTAAATAGGGAGTTTTATTTTCGCTAGAGCGTTGCTTATTTCGGTTTGCAGTCCAGTTTTAAGTGGATAATTAGATTTTATAGACGTGAATTCTTTCTGTTTTTACCGTTGCAATGTCGAAACGTCATTAAAGTAAGTATTGAAAATAACATGTGTAAAATATATATTTAAACAAGAAATGACTTAAGTAAATAAAATATGTATAAATGTATAAAAAAGCATATGCCGTTCAAATTCTATACAGAGTATTATTCAACAATGCGTTGATAATTCGGTAAATTCATGGATTTAGGCTTAACAGCAAAAAATCCTCCGTCCCTGGACAGACACTCGCAAAAGAAACTGCCGGCCTCAGCGATAAGCGCGCGTTAGCGACTCCCGTCTCGAAACGGTTAAATATTGTGTTTTACTTTAATCGAGGGTGATAATTATCTTCACATAAATGTATACTGCAGATGTAATATTATTTGGATGTCAATTCATTTATGCTCATAAAATATTTTTTAGTATTTATTTTTTTAGCATTAGGAAAGCAATTTTAACTTTCAAGTGTTTATATTGTTAAAAATATTTTTAAGTAACTTATATACTTTTATAACATACAGAAACTACAGTAGGAAATCTCCATGGTCATTTTAAAATGTGAAATAAGTAATTTTTGTTGTTCAGCTTATGACAGAAAATTGCTTTCCTACCATGAAGACTTATTCCATGGTAATTATCTTTTAGGAAAGTTTTACAATATAAAAATATATAAATATAAAAATTAAAATTGATAAATATAAACTAATAAAAATAGATAAAACGATAAAAATATATAATATGAATATAAATAATAATAATTTAAATATAAAAATCCGGGATTTTCATGATAAAAAATTTTTCCTTAAAGTTATATTTATTTGAAAAATTACTAGCAACAAAAAAAGTGTCTGATTTTTAAAAAAATATTTTATTTGTAAATGTGGATGAACTTCACTGGAACAATGCAGAGACATTAAATTCACTCTTCATCAATTAATACAATGGCTAAATTTCCCGGATTATAAATTAGTTGCTGTTGTTGTGACGGATTAGAAATTTGAACGTATCCTAAATAAATTGCAAACCTTAAAAAAAGAAACTATGATATTTAAAATCAAATTCTTGGATAAAACATTAATTTTACATAAGCTTCCAGAAAAACTATTTTTACCCGCAGATAACAGATTACATTTTAAGATTCATAATGCTTTCCCGTAAATTAAAAAAGTTAAGAGCATTAAAGCCAAAATTTCATACATTACAGATGCAAAAAACATTATTTGTAAACAAAATTTGAATGAAACTGGAGAATGATCCTTTCATAAGCTGAATAGAATCCCAGCTTATAAAATTAAAAATTTGATACTCTCCAAATTAATAATTACTCAAAGAGAATTCTGATGACTAATCTGAACACAAAATTTATTTCGAAATGTATAAAGTAACAGAAATTCTCAATAATTATACCATGTTTCAAACAATATGAAATCTCTGTCATAATGATCTGCAATAAACAATAGCCGAGACACAACAATAAATTAAATCGGTATTTTCCAGAGACCAACCCATTTTATCTTGTTGTTATGCATGCCTAACCCTAGAATACTAATGAACCTCATTTTAATATGAAGGTGCCGAATTGAAATCATAACTATAACCGTCATTTTCGCCAATACCTCTGCACTTTCAACTGGCATCTAGGCAGGGTTAAGCTTTGTGCACGGATGCATAATTGATTGCATCTCATCATTAGTATTTGGACTGATCAAAGGGTTCGCAAAAGTATGCTGTTCTGATTTAACGTAACACGTTTAAACGTACACTCACAGTGTAGCTTAAAAGATAGGTGAAATTTTATTGTATTTAAAAGTAATTGATAAAAAAAAATTCTGAAATTTTATTCCAGTTTATTGGTATTATTAAAAAAATATTTTTTTCCTTATAGGGAAAAAATAATTTAAATCATTTATCTTTTCACTTCTTTTAATTACATATATGGTGGATTTATGTAATAAATAAAAAAGCCTCAAAATCGATCCTTTATTAAACAAAATTATCTTGTTTAATGGATTCATTAAATGAATGCATTCATTGCTAATTTCTCGAACTTATTTTAAGATAATAAACTGTTGAAGAATATAAAGTGAAATTTTCTTTAATTAACAGACAAAAAAAATATATTTCAAAAAATTTTCAAAAATTTTATTTAAACTTTTTAAAATTTATTTTTATTTGATGTTGAATAGATCAATTGAAATAGAGTAAAATAGAGGATATTTATGCTACTAACTTTGAGTAATGATTTCGATTAGTTCACGGAATCTTTAATTCATAATTTGATGGTTTAAAAAAATTTCAAAACTGTTTCTGAACTAAAATAAAGTGGTTTGACAAGAACCAATAACAAAACCTTTTAATAATGTTTCTTTTACTAATATTTTCAATAAAAATAATCATCTTTATAAAAATGCATTTTATTTACAACATCAAAATCCAAACTTATATATAAATATAAGCAACATGTTACTGATCTTGTACAGTTTCAAGTATACGCTTAAAATAGAGTTGCACAAGTTAACAAAGAAGTTTGTTTAAGAATTTGGACATCATTCTAGCCTCCAGGAACTGACAAAAAATAATTTATTGATATAGAAAATATATTTTCTTTATTTTCAACCTAATATATTTTGTTCGTTAGTGTTGGCAAACTGCTACAAGAGAATTCCCCAAACTTTTTTTTTGTATCCAATACGTCATCCTGAAAACAAGTGTTAGAAATAATAACAGCTTAGACCAACAACACACAGAAAAAGAAATATATAAGTTCAAGGATAGAGAATTGGGTATTAAGATGATGAACAAAAACATAAGCTGTCTCCTATAGAAAGGGTATTGTCATGGCGTAATCTCACCGTAATGGATGAAAAGAGTTTCTTGGGCAACTAAGAAGACCAAGTAGATGACATCGGCAACCCCTCATTTACAGCAAAGAAACTGCCGCGCAAAACAATGGTGATAATCAATAATGATGTGTCGTCAGAATCTAGTCGATGATGTATAGCGATTATGATAAATCATTGTCAGCAGAAATGCTTTAATACATTTACTGTACTTGACCCAAAGAAACAGGATAACACTTTATATATTTTTTAATATCATATGTACTCAAAATTAATAATAAATTAACACTAATCAATATTTTGGATATGAATTACCTAGTTAGTAAGATAATATGTTTAGATAAGTCAATGTTTATATAAGTTCCTTTTAATTTTTAACCAGATTATACTGAGTGCCCTCTCTCATTCTGGTCCATTAATTAATTTCTAGCTGTTCTATAAAAGCATATATTTACAACATAAAATTTTTTATTATGATATATATATATATTATTATTTGAATAAAAATATATTTCTAAAAAAAGAAATTCAAATTTGTATGTAGTTCATTTTTGTTTTTAATATAGAATGCTAAAATATTCTTCGCATATTAGCATTTTAAGCTGTTCATCTGACAAGTAACTTATATTCATCTTGTTTCGCATTGAAATATTTCATTATGCCTGATAAACAAGTTAAATAAAATGAAAAGTTTAATTCTTCTGCGAAAAGAATGGTCGAATTGAAAAACATTAAACCTCTCTATTATGATCTAATCATGAAGGGTCTCTAGCATGGGCCACTTGTTGATTGGTTGAATCATCTGTTGAAATGAAAAAAATGAACCAAAATAATGATATTCAGAGATTAACAACTCCGTAGTTTCAGCAGCAAAGACGTGGAATGTATTTTTTAAAGATAGTTTAGTATCAAGAAATTTTTATTAATTAAAACGATGAAATGTAACAAAAGGATTTATAGTTTCCTTTATTATCAAACAAGTGAGTTTGCTGATATATTCTTTATTAGAATTACCAGAAGTGAACAGAATGACAAAATCGCTGAATCGACAAAAAAAATCGGCTTGTATTATGAGAATTTATCATTTAATATTCTTAGGATGATATGTTTACATTTTATTTTTTTATAAGGTAATAAATGGTAAGAGAGATTTCTTACACATGGGATACATGGTATAATGTTATATATATAGGTAGATGCTCCAAAGCTGATTCACTATTTTGTTGATAAAAGATCTACCTGCTGTTATTAAGTTGGAGACTATTTACATAGTTGTTATTCAATCTACAGGTTGCTTTGCAGTTGCAAATTGTATTCTACTTTCATACTTCTCATAATACTAGTAGAAGTTGATGACTGATAGCTGAGGTTGAGAATAAAAATCGATAGTAAAATTTTATGTTCATAAACAATTAAATTACATTAAGGTATTACTCTTAATTTTTAGTTTTCTTTTTTTTTTTTTTTTTTTTTTTTTTGTAAACTAATATTAGATGCAATAATATAGTCAAAAATTTCGAACTTGAAATTTTTCTGAATCTCCATGCTATGTTTGAAAAAACTTTTGTCATTAAATCTAAAAAAAATATCAAATTTTACATTAATTTGAAAAATACAGTTTCTGTAATATATCTATGAACATAACTCAAAAAGGCTTTGATCTAGAATGATGACTTTCAGTGTAGGGAATTATAAAATTTTAGATTTCCATATAATTTTGAATGATATTCATTCACAGAAAGTTTATATGCTGACTGCGGGAAGACGTTGCTTTTCTAAAGTGTTTTTTTTTTTTTTTTTTTTTTTTTTTACTTTTCTGACGACTAGTGGTTTGAAATTCCATCCATGTTCTCTATTTTAATCCTGTATATGGCGACCATATATGAATTGCACCAATAAACACACTCAATCCAACCAACCTATTTGAATATTTGCTTGCTTCTTTTTTTTATAATGAGACAAGAAGACTTTAAAATTTTTCTTATACTTTTTACTTGGAATCTTTATATTTTTAATTGACCAACAAAGAACTCCTTGTTATTGTCAAGATTTGAGTTCGAGAATCCACGTTTTATTGGAAAAATGACTTATTTATGAATGCTTGTTTTACCTTGAAGCTCATTCTATGATAGCAGAAACATCCTTCACAAAAATGCAAGTTTTTTCGTTGTTTTGAGGCAGAAACATTATTGATTTTTTTCTTGTATTTTTTAATTTGTGACATCTATTTTGTTTATACAACACACAAACAACTTCTTGTAGTTTCCACGATTTGTTATTGAAACATTCGATTTTATAATAAAAATGACTTACTTCTGCATGCTTTGTTTAACTTTGAAGTTTATTCCATGATTTTAAAAACAACTTGCACAAATAAATACATTTAGAAGTGTAGAAAATGAAAATAAAAAAATATATAGACAATCCTATGTTAAGTTTGACATAATAGACTCTTATTTTTGAGATTTTCCAAAGGAAATCTTTCCACTTGTTCTACTTGCTAAAATATTAAATCAAGAACTTCAATGCAAATTCATGCATTAGAATCAAAATTAAATTTTCGAGGACGGAGAAATACTTTAAATCAAATTAGCAGTCCTACCAAATTAAAAGTCACTCCATCTAACTCTAAAATGTATGAACGGTGAATTGGTGGGAATTCTTTTTTTTTTCACTACCACTTGGGCATTCAGTAACCTTGGTAACCTTGATAGCAGTGTTAAAAAATGACCTGCTTTTCACCACAATAATGCTATGTGATTTGCATCTAGTGTCGTAATCGATTTAACATTACTCCATCACTTACAAAGATTTTTTTTTCTCGTACTTACTTTCAAGCTTTCGAAAAGAAGCGGGGGCACGCATGAAAAAAAAATCACTGAAGAAAGTGATGTATACGGTCTCTCGCCGCTCCATTTTAATGTTATTATTTTTTTTTTCAATCATTTTTTGAAAGTCCGCTGGATCGAGGCGGGGTTGGGGAGATATACGTCGACCTTTTGACTGAAGGGGAGACATTTATGATGTAATATCACTTGTACTCTTTTGTTCTTGTTCGTTAATATCGATGATGATGGAACAAAAGCCATCGAACTTGAAAATCGGATGCAACCACCTTAAATTTTTTCTTATCGTTCGGCCCAAGAAATGCAGCGTTTTTTCCAAGATTTTAAAGGACTTTTTTCTTTCATTCTTTATTCTTGGTTGATTTTCTGCCAAAGTTCTGAATCGGAGATAGTACGATTACCTAATTACTATTATTCAGATTTTGGAGTCGATTTTTTTTCTTTTTTCTTTCATTCTAAGAACATATCAAGCGGATGAGATTTTGATTTAATTTCATTCAAAAACTTTCCAAGAATCTGAAAATTTTATTTTTTATTACTTTTTTTTATGGAAAATCAAGGATATATTTGAGTGCGAAATGAAAGTTTTTTTTCCCCTTTTTAACGTTAAGATACTCTGTTACTGCCTTTCAGTTAAACTTGAAAAAAACGAAAATTTTTGATTCAGAAATAGTTTTCCAGTGTTTTAAAGGGAAATTATTACATAACTTAAGTTTGAATAGAACAGTTAATTAATTTAAAGTTAAAAAAATTCTTATTTAAGGCGCTAATTTTTTTTCAAGTGTTAATTAATTAATACATTAGATAAAATAGATTTTTCACTGAATATTTCTTAAGAATGAGTACATCTAATAGGGAAAAATTTCACATCTTTTTTTTTTCTCTTTTTTCTTACATTTCGTAATAATATAATTTATTATAAAAGCAATTCTAATGCAAATCGACGTGAGCTTGCCAAAATATATTCTCAAAACTTAATTCAAAATCTTTAAATATATTTGCATTAATACATCCACACATATTTGAATGATATAAAAATATATATGATGTTTTACAGCTAAATAAATAATTAAAAAACAATAAATGTATTTATGTATGATATAATAACAAAAGGTACAAATGTATTTATCAGGTACAAATGTATTTATGTCAGAAAAAATATTTTTACAGCCAAATAATTTAAAAACAATAAATATATTTATGTCTAGATATATTATTATGACCAAATAATTAAAAAATTAAACTATAGTTTCATTTTTATATTCCTAAAGACAATTGATTAAGTACCGGGTGAAATAAATGGTCTTTATTCGTTAATTTTATTTGCATTTCAATCCAAGATTTGATAACGTTTATTTCAAATTTGCCCCATAATTCATTTTTCTTAAAAACTAAAGATGATTACCATTTACTTGCATATTTACTCATCATTCTTTATCCATTATTTTATTATTTCTAATTTGATCAATAATTTCTTTCTTTTGAAAGTGAGAGGGATTAAGTTTTCGAAATTCTCATATTAATTTCTTTTACTTTATCCAGTTATGTTTAATTAGTGATACAAGTGTAAGGTATATTGTTAATAATTTTCTGAGAAATCTCAAATTTAAAAACATTTAGCATTTTCCAAAAATTTAAAGTTGAATGCATTATTGAATATTTTTATTAATACTTGAACCTAACAAGATTGAAAATGAATTTAGACATTAACTATCATTTTAAGTAATTTCGAGCTATGAACTGCTGGGGAAAGCTATATTGTATATTCGATTTTTTTTAATGTGCTTGGTATCTGTGTTCGTCTTTCTAAAATATGTCTCTTTTACTTAGGAACGTAAAATACCAAAAAGATTATGAAAATATAGAGGATGAATATCATGGCGATTTAAATAATTTCTTTTTGTTCATTTGACGTATAAAAAAAAACAAGAAAAATCTTGTTTTTGCATGAACATAAGGTTATTACTTTACTTCAATTAAGAGCTAAATATTTAGTGATTTTAATTCAATACAAACCGCAATCGCAGCGGCAGTGTTTCATTATCAGCTTTTTAGAAATATTCATGGATATTTTCAAAAGATTTAATAATAAGTTATAAGTACAATATGTAAAAAAAAGTGAATACTTAGGAGAATTATGTTACTCGTTTACTATGACGTTGATAAGCTTCCTTAACCCATAACTGGGGTCGTGTGGTCTGGGAGACCGCACGACCCCAATGGTATTTCGCTCACCCCTATTATATTTTTAACTCAATTGAATGGATTGACCATGCAACTTCCTGTTTCCTGACCTTCAATAGACCTGGATTTTTTAACCGATTTCAGCAGATGGTTTTAAAATAATTCAGTTATTTTAGCGACGACACTCAAACTGCTCCTTCTCATTAGTGCCCTAGTGGTAAGCAAGGCTTAGCAGATGGCGCAGGGAATCAGGCAAGATCTGTGTGCCTATGAAAATATAAGACCTCAAACTCATCCCTAAAGAATGGGCTCAATCTTTTCTCGCAATGGATATAGTACAAACAGTGAATTTAGATAAAATATCTCTAATTTTTTAAAAATTGTATACGTAAATTATTTATTTAAAAATATTAAATAAGCTTAAATGAGAAAGCAAATGAACAAAATTAAAGTGAATTTTCAACTCATGCTGCGCATTTGATATGACCTGGTATTTCTGTGTAGTTG
This sequence comes from Argiope trifasciata, assembly GCA_026543055.1. Lineage (NCBI taxonomy): Eukaryota > Metazoa > Arthropoda > Arachnida > Araneae > Araneidae > Argiope > Argiope trifasciata. The sequence continues at coordinate 780,431 of JAPMOQ010060798.1, forward strand.
GGATTGTAATTTCTACTGATTTTTGCAAAAAATAGAATATCCTAAATTTTAATGACTCATCTGTACCATATTAAAAAGAAAAGATGAATATTTTGAAAAAAATGTCAGGATAAATGCTATTAGCTTTTCTGATTGTGGAATATAACCAACAGAATATGATAACATGAATAAATTGTACGAAAAACATATTAATGAAATAACATACATTAAATTAAGTGTCTAATGGTTCTGGAATGTTTCAAAATGAAAATTCATCTTGGCTTTGTAATAATTTTTGTCTTTGTAATATATATATATATATATATATATACTCTGACATCCGGAATAATTCAAATTTTTTCTGCAGTTCTGAAGACTTAGGTGTTTTTTTAATTAAATTTGTAAGTAACTAAAAAAAAAAATATTTTAAGTTGTGTTGTGAGATTCAATTAAATAACTTGGTAAGAATGTTGCTTCGCTCAAAATAGAAATTATGGTTATTCATACATAACCAAGAATTGGAAGAAAATAGTTGCAAAATATATTGTTACATAAATGCCAATGCACATTAAAAGACATTAATTATCTGTCAATAAGAAAAGGTTTTTATGAAAGAAGTGATCAACTTAGTTTTAGCTAATTTTTTAATTCAGATTTATGGTTGGTAAAATTAGCTTACTTTTAATCACATACTCACAAGAGTATATTTAACTTCAAATTCTATAGACATGCAACATTTACTACTTGTTTAAAAAAACTTACACTGTTTTACATTCTGTTCAAGGCATCTTTCTAATTTTCAATAATCTCACAAAAATAGGAATTTGAAAAACGAATGTATTTAAAGTTTAGTTAATACAAAAACTTTCTCATTCTACATTGTTCATGCCCATTACAGATTATATTCTGATCTAATATAATTAATTCCACTATCATTTATTCTTATACATCCAATAATTTATTAAAGAGTCACAGGATTTAAAAAATGGGTGCACTTAATAAAAATTTCGCATTTGCATATTTACGAAACCTTAATTATAAGTTTTAAAAAGTATATTAAAAGCATATTTTTATATTGAAATCTATACATTATGCAAAAATAAATCATTTTTTCATAATTTCATCATCAAAAACAAAAAAAGGGAATTCCAAAAGTAATATTAGTATCAACAATGAAAGAGAATTGTGTTTCATTTCAACAATTAAATATGTTAAAGTAAAATACGTTTACAATATTTTTTAATATAGATTAAAAATATGAAAACAAAAATTGTGCAACAAAAGGTAACTTTATTAATAATGTTATTCTTTGAATTTAAAAATGGTGAAAAAACTTTTGTGCTGTAATATTGTCGAAAATTATCACTTAAAACGCCAAAATTTCATTTAATTTTTAATGAATCAAAACAAGCATTTTTAAATCATTTGGAAGCTGTTCGTAATACTTGGTTTTTCCTTGTTCCATTAAGCAATTACTTTCTCATTACCCAAATATAACCAATGTAGACACACGAATAGATTGAAAGATCAAAAGTGAAATATATGAGTACAGAAATACTAATATACATTTAAAAAAAAAACTACTTTGTTCTCATGTTGCTGTTGGAATTTTAATTTTGTGATAAAGATGCATGAACATTTATCTATAAAAGCGCTATTTAAGATTTCTAAAATAATTCTCAAACCATTAATGTAATTAGCAGTACTTGCACGGAGTTGCCCGTAACTTGATAAATATTAGCAAAATCACAGCCAGAAACATAAATAAAGCTATTAAATTGTATTAATCATCAAAAGGCCAAAAAATAATGATTTTAAATGTTTTTTTAAGAAAAATTTATAAAGATATTATTTAGTGAACTAATGTAATATACATACACACACATACATTTCATTTTATGGGCATGGATCACAGAGATTTTAAAGAAAACGTATTCAGAAATATGAAAATATTCAAACTTTAGTAAATAAAAGAGGATATAGATCTTTTTATATCTTACTTCTCTTTAAATTAATTTAATTTCAGTAATTATCTTTCTGATAAAAGCAATATTATTTTTCCATTAAGAATAAAATTTATAGTCATTTATTCCAAAATATATAAATAAGATGAACGTTATATACAAGATCATGTATATAAAACATTGATAAAAATCGTAGAAAGAATAGCAACGAATTATAAAAAAAAAGAAAAAAAAAGTATAGTTATAAAAGTGTGCGGAGAAAAAACATCGGAAATACTCATATTTGTTTGAAAGTGTTCTATTTAACACATTCGCTGCCACTGACGCGCTTGTGCGTTACAAATAATGTATAATTGTATCAAACCATCTATGTTATTAGATGATACCTTCTCTACTACAGTTAAAAGATAGCAAAGAAGGGGTCATCTAATTAGATAAATGGTCCTGATATCAAGCGTGGGTAGTGGCAGTGAACGTGTTAAATTTGTCTTCTACTTTTTTTTTTGCTTTTGGGCCTCTATATTAGTAGACAGATCTCGAACTTTCTTCGATCTTGGATATCTTGGATCAACAAGTTCTGGCAATAAACAGTTAAAATAGAAGAAGCTCAATTTTTTCTCCTTTTTTGTTGCCAAAATATACCATCACGAGTTATTTTTTCTATTTTTTGCCCCTTCTCCGTCCACATCGAAAATATACAAAAACATCTTTGCATTATATGCAGCTGACCCTGCACTTGAAAATAATACTTATGGTTCCTATTTATAGTTGTTTTTTCATCTTTGTTTAATTTCCAAACTGGATTTTTTTTATTGCTTTATCTGGAGAAATATTTCTGCAGGATGCTGGGTATTTTACTTCAACAATCCCATCATCACCAATCAGCCTATCCCCTGTGCAGATGACCACAGCTGTGATGGTAAACAAAAAAAGGCAGAAAGAAAATGGTGAAGGGAAGACGTAGTGAAGACGAGATAAGAAAAGTCACAAACAATCAGGGAGAAAGGGAGGGGTTATAGTGTATTCCTCCACCAATGGGTGGTATTAAAGGAGCAGTGGGGGAGAAGTGCAAATTACTTTTTCCAATTTAGGCCTAAAATACTGTTTTTACACATTTTTTAAAAATTTTAATATGCATCGGAAAAAAAGACCCAATCGAATGTTTCATATTTGCTACATTTGTTTAATTTATGATAGATTTTTTTTTTCTAAAAATGTTTAAATGGGTTGAAATTATTTGATATTTTAATAAATATTAAAAAAAATTCCTTGAGAAGTCCGAGAAAAAAATTCCTTAAGCAGAAATATAGGTTTATATTCCTCCTAACAATTGCAGTTGATATCAAAAAAAAAAAAAATCTAACGGAAAAATCGAAGTTTTTTCTCCATAGGATAAAATTACGCTTGAAAGTTGTAGGTGGCGTGTATACAGCACCCTTAAATGTACAGATCAGTTACAGAATCTGCATTTCATTGGTTACAAATCGAAATAAAGTAATTTAGGACTTCAGTGGATAAAATAAGATTGGGGTTCTGCACGAAGCACTCTAACTTTCTATTCGCAAGGTTTAAAAAAAAAATTCAGTCTTAAACCTGTTCATCTAAATTTCGAAAAACTTCAATGAGAAAGTTTTAAGTTAAAGCTTAAGGAAAGAAGAAAAAAATATACCTCCTTCACGCTTCCAAGTATTCTGTGATTGATTTTCAATTTTTTTTTTCAATGGCTTGATATTGATCATTTTTTAATCTTTTGTTCCTTTGCTTTCCTGCCGTTTTAAAGAGAACATAATACATCACACTATCTTAAAGCTTATCGCGTCAAAGATCTATTTTCATTTCCGAGATCAGTGAAAAGCTGTCGGAAACAGCTCTTTTGATAGAAAATATCTTTATATATAACATAAAAGCGCGGCGAAAATGCCGCCTCACTCTAAGGTATGGGAAGAAAAGCCACAACGTACTCAAAAGGGCGTTCCACTCTTTTCCTGTGTAAAATTGATAGTGGGGTTCCAACCCCTTTTTTTCTTCTCGGAGCTTTGAAGTGCATGAAAAGAATTTTAATAAAGAAGGATCTAAGTTTAGTGAAGAAAATAATGCGACGACAGGGGTAGCTAAATCCAGTATATGAATGGCAGTTTATTAAAAACACTTTTTTGCAGCACTTTTTTTCATGGGGAGAAATTGTTTTCAAGTATTGCCATCTGCAGCTTTACAAGCGCAGGTGTTGCCTTGAAGTCCGGATAAGTTGCCCATAATATTTATTTATTTATTTGCAAAATGAAATATTTATATAAAAATTCTCTGGTTGGGTAAGTTGACACATTAGAACAAACAAAAACCCGGAAATGATTATATGTATTATTTAGCTTATATAAATACTGTTTACAGACTTTTCTAAAATTAGATATTTTAAGGAAAACAGCATTTATTCACTTATACGACTTATTTGCAATCGTTCAATCATTTTTTAAAAGTTTTTCCGTTCTAAAAGGGGGTATGATTTCTCAACAGAATCTACGGCTATCTTTTTCTTATTACCAAAAGTTAATGATACGCGATTTTTGATAAAATTCAATGAAATAAAATGTAAAACATTTTATAGTCAACAGCTTATGGAGAAATAATAAGATACTTAAGAAAGAAAGACAATCAAAAAGTTCAAGAAAACCAATAAATAAGTGCTTATAAAATACGCGTTTTTTATGACTATAGAAATATTTCTTAGAATCATTAATACATGTCAATAAGGGAAAAAAAATAATATCTAATTGATTTTGGAATTTTTTTGTAAAATTGAACACTCTATCAGTTTTCGTTTAAAAGCGATTAAATTAAATGGAGGGAAGTTTTTTTTATATGGAAATGCATATTTCCGCCAAATATTTGTATTTTGTAGATGATGTATGATTTATAAACAGAGAAAGGCAGTTGAAAGTGCACTAGAAATTCCTTTAAATGTAAATTGAAATTTTCGTAATTCTGTGCATCTTAAAGATATATAGTAGTAGTAATTGAAATGTTGGAAAAATTATTTGAAAAGGGAATTTTCCTTTTGAATTTTAACACCAAAATATACAATTATATCTACTAATAAAAGATTTTAAAAAATGTGTGCACGTTCGTGTTGGCGCTCAGCTTAAAAAAACAGTTGCCAAAAAGCTATAAATTTGGATCGTAGAGAGTTTGGAAAGTGTGATTATGCAGCCCACACGATTACCTGAAAATGTGCTAAAACTTTCTTATTAAAAAATATTTTTTAAAGGATCGTTCTTTATTTTGAATTAAATGGTGGAGCTTACTGCAATAATAGCCAGAAAAAAGTTCTAGGCAATCATGCATCAATTTAAACAAAAACCTTTTAGAAAAACGTTTTTTAATGAACAGTCTTTTTAACCATACCGATTTAATTATAATGCAAATTTTTCTTGAAATTCGAAAAAAAAATAATCTTTGTTGTATAATTTATAAAAAATGGTTTCGTTTCTGAACTAAAATTTTAACCATATCATTATTTATTAACGACATAATTGACGAATTTTAAAAACGAGCTCTTTCCATATTTATAATAATTTAAATATATTCATTTCTCTTATTTCTTTTATAAAAAATGCAAAATTTGAGGGAAAAAATTGACATTAATGTGATATGTTCTAAAATAAATACTGTAATCGTTTTAAATTTTGTCAGTTTTCAAATTTGTTTTTAAAAAAATCTCTCACGTTTCGATTAAGAATGTAATTTGCGTTAATACAAAAATATTTCCTGAAGTATAACATTAAAAGATATTCATAAATAATATAAAACTTTGTTAAAAGATAAATTTTTCATCTTTTAATGATATAACATTATGATTAAATATTCTTAAGAAGCTTAAAAGAAGAACTTTATCTAATTAATATATACATTTTTAGTTTTTAGTTTTACAAAATGACTTTAAATATATTTAATATAACTTGCATTTTATGCAAACTTTTAAAAAGTATAAATAGTTTAATAAAAAGTCTTATTCACAATTCCGTATAGCTTTCAAATTATTTTCGATATTAAAACTGAAAATAAATAAATATTATGTTTACTAAAATTTTGTAAGAATGATTAATTAGTTACATGCTTAATTCATTAAAATTTAATATTGTGCATTCTCTAACAGTTAGCATGCTTTTATTCTAGAAATTTATTAGGAAATGAAAAGCTTAAAAAAACAGAAATTAAGTTCCCTTTTAATTTTTTCATAGGTTATTCTAAAAAAATATGATTTTGAAACATGTATCCAATGTAAATGTTATCCAACTATATCAATACTGATCGCAAAAGCTGCTATTTTATTAATAGGAATAAAAATATCTAATCACGGCATAATCGTGTATTAGTTCTGGTTTAAGTAAATCATGTACTTAAACCAACACTGCAAAATTGATATTTAATTAATAGGAAGAAAAACATTTATTTTTATATGTCTAATCATGTACTGGTGCCATAATCACATGTTGCCATTTTTCTGAGTAAATCATATACTTACATCAATGCTGATCTTCAAATTTGACGTTCAATTAATAGAAGGAAAAACTTTTATTTTTATAAGTCTATGGAGATAAGAATGTATATGTAATATTTTTAGCAACGATTATTTTATGCATTGTTATATTTTCTGAAATAAGAATTTCGTCGCCTTTTCAGCTAGAATGAAGATTTTGTAAAATAGCAAAACTAATAACATTTATTACAAATAAAAACTTATTAATTAATTATCGTATAGCTATTTAATACAATGTAAATTCAATACTCCTTGTTAATTTTTTTATGTTCAGAAATTTCAGTTATAAAAATTGAAACAAAAAACTTAAAATTAAACTAAACTTAAAAACTAAACACGCAGGTTTTTTAACAAAGGCAGTCTGAAAATATGTAGTAATCAATTGTTTTAGTATGAATGAATAAAAATCAAATGACATCAGAAGAATACAAAAAATTTTACATTTTAATTAGTTATTAGTAAAAATACAAATTATAATAAAATAGTAGGAAAGCATTACATTTTTTAAAAAAATTCCTTTAATTACCCAAAATGCCCATTATAAATTGATTCTACTTAAATTAGTAAATGAAAAAAACTTAAATTCAAATTTAATCACAGCATTTATGAGAAAGTTGCGATATAATTTTTCTTAAAAAACACTGAAATTTTGTATACGTTCTGTAACTTAAGATTTCTCCAATTTCGATATATATTAAGGTAACCGGTAAGTTTCTTTCTTATTTGTAATATGAAATGAATATACAATATTTACGATATACACAATATATATTGAGGTGATCCGTAAGTTTCTTTATTATTTATAATATGAAATGAATACACAATATTTACTTTTTTATAGATTATTTTTTTGTTATATAACATCATTTTGGTCTATTACCTTCTTTTATCGCTCAAAAAGTCTCATTATCCCTTCTATCCAAAATTGCTGTGTTTTGGACAAATGCCCGAGATGCGCTTATATCAAGCTGATGAATTTAAAACGCTTATTGCGTAAATAATAAGGGGAGAAAGAAGAAAGAATGAGATGAAACCAAATCCAGAGAATATGCAGGATGTCATGAAACATCCCAACCACACTGTAAGAATTTTTCTCTTACGACAAACTCGATATGTGATCACATATTATCGTGATGAAAAGCAATGCCTTGTTGGTTCGTTAATTTCGGCCGATTTTTTGCTATAGCAGCTTACAATTGATCCAGTTCAAGACAGTATTTGGTAGAATTTATTGTTTAACCTTGAGGGAGAAACTCGTAAAAAATTTAAGCCAATTTTTCCCCACTCATGTTTAAAACTGTGGTTGAATGTCTACGAAGTGATGGTGGGACAAATAAAATATACTGTAAAAGATCTATACGACAACTGAAACCGATGACAAAGATAACCTGAATGTTTACACAAGCAAAGCCAGACAAGGCCATTCATAGCGAGATGAGAAAAACTTTTGGGGCACTCTAATGTATTAATATGTTTAAATAATAAAGCAATATATAAGAAATTGCCTCAGTGTAGTAAAATATTTGTATGTATAGTTCCTTAATAATGTTAACTGAGTGATAATATTTATTAGTTAAAATGAGACGTAATGATTTTAGCAAAGTATCTTGATTATTTAAAGATATTGAGTCCATAAATATTCCAAAGTTTGGGACGTACTATCTTTGCCGATAATAATTAAATGTTAATGAGTTTAGAAAAATAAATTCTAAAAAAGCTTTATTTCAATTAGAGTAAAAAAGGATGTACACTATTATTATTACTTTTCTGTATTTTATTCTTCAAATTTATTTTCTTTCTCAACATAAAAGCAAAATAGAATTATTTTCCAATTGTCAGATACCAAAACTCTTCAGCACAAAAACAAATACCGAAAGAAACAATTCACAGCTAAAAATTCTTGAACAACAGCTGCCTTTAAATTATGCATGCTTTACACAAGCAAAACAGTTAAATGCTCCAGTCGGCACATCACACGTTAATTCTAGTTTTGTTTATTCCGTAACTGGTGGTAATTTAGAAGAAAAAACTTGGTCCTCAGATCCCCATGTGTTGGTACATTTCGGCGGTCCATTACAGTGAACATGGACTCTTAGACGTGCCACGAATTTCTTTGAATAAATTAGACGTTTGCGTGTGAAAGAAAAGAAGCATTTTCTCAGGGAAACTAATTCATTAAGCTGTTGGCAAACGATAATTTTTCCGTTTCCGTCATTTATTCTTTTCTTTTTTTTGAATTTATCTTGCATTGTTCCATTATATATTTTTTTCTCAAGAGGCAAGAGTTCTGTGTTGACAGATGAATGTTGACTGTTTTATATTAAATTAAATTAGTTCTCTAGTTTTGTTTTATTTACTTTTGTTTTAACATCGTACTCCTACAAAATTTGTTGGAGAATGAATTAAGTTTTTTTTTTCTTAATTTTTAGTTTCAAAAGGATGAAATAATTGAAAATAATGGAATCCTAGCATCCGCATCTGCTGCTTGTTTGGAATACCACTTTATTATCTTTATTATGATTTGCTTTTAATTTAATGAAATGTAGATTTAACAGAAGAAGCGTAGCAGATTGTTTGCAAAAATTAAATCTGATGTAATTTAAAAATGCTATTATATTTCTAACCTTGTATGAAAAAAAATTTAAACTAAAAAATGATATAACATCTAAAAATGAAAAGGCTATCAGTAGTTCGAATTCAAAGAAAATACCAAAATTCTAATTACATGAAAGTGAAATATTATTTGTTATTTTATTAACAAGTATACGATATTACATTTCACAAAAAAAGCGATATCATTATTTTGCATGTAATTAAATTGAACTTGTTAAACCAAATCAGATTAATTTATACAATTTCTAAGATCTTCCTTCATTTTAGGGATTTATAAAATGTAATACATTTTGATTAAGAATTCCCTTGAAGTATGTAAGAAAATATTCGCATTTTGCTTATTAACATAAAATTTCTTAGCAGATTAAAAGTTATTTTTATAAACAAATATGTATTTATAATTCATATTCCATTACTATAAAAAATTCGGAAAAATATTCAAAGAACACATGTAATTATATCTGTTTGAAAGTTCTTAATATCAAGAGTATGCTCGTTATATAAATGACATTAAAAAAACTTGTTGATCAGACGATCTTAATTCTGTGTCCAGTCTATTACAATATATTTTTAAGTTCATAAGAAATAGAATATTTGACATTATTTTTTTAATTCTTAGGTTCAATTTATTTTCTTATTATTATGAATAAAAAATATTTTAATTGCATTAACTTTATTTGCCAAGTATTAACATTTTTATAAATAAAAATATTTAAATTGAGGTAATCTTATTTGACTAACTTTATTCCTTCCCGCAAATAAAAAGTAATATAAATTTTCTTGAAGATTATTACTATCCAGGCAAATCTGTTACACTGGAATGTAAGATTTAACCTCAATTTTGCAACGTTATTCCTGGGTACTTTACTATTACTTTATTTGAAAACTGATTCTCTCGACATAGGTGAGCTGCTTGTTCCTGATTTTTTTCCCTGTATGAAATAAAAATGAAGACCAATTTCTTCGGAAGTATTTTAAAACGATACTTTAATTATATATATAAAGTCATAGTCAGAATCAGGTTTAAGGGCCCATATCTCAATCATAACAAAATACAGCATTAAATATTACACTTTATCATGGAAAATCACCTCATACGTGCTACATTATATTAAGCAAACGTAATGGAAGTCACCCGAATGATTCGTAAAAATCCAAAATAAAATATCCAAAAATTAATTTGTGTACCCAAAAAAATATTTCTTGCAGTTTCCGTTATGCTATATATTATATAAATAAACTTTTCTAAGTTACCATCCATCCGACAATCCTGTGATTAACGTGAGTTTTATATTTTTCTTTTTCAGTTCAACATATATACATAATTGAAGAAAGTCTGATTTATTCACTCCAAATCCCATTGACTTCAAAAAGATTTCATTAAAGATGTAATCTAACTGTAATTATTTGGCTTATGTGTTTGGCAATACATGCTAGGTGAAACATGATATAATCCCTTGCATAATTTATAATAATCAAAATAACTAACTTGAATTCTAGCATTACTTAAATATTCAAAATTTTTTTTTAACTAAGCGATGATTTGCTGCCGTATATATAATAATCAATCTTGTAACGTTAATCATCTGTCAACCACGTGATTAAAACTAATTCATTTTTTTTAATTTGTAAAGATTTCCACTGTCAAGTAGTTTCCAGGTTAATTACCTGTTTACTGGACTATGGCAAGTTGAAAAATTTAGAAAGAGGCCTACTTAGAGAGTTTAGTTAATGTCCTCTAAACAGGGTTCACAATTACATGATCCATCCCAAATTAGTTCACATATAAGAGCCAATAGGCGTGGTCACTGTAAAACTTTCTGTCACATTGTTTGATAACTTGTTATCCCTGTGATAACTTTTCATAATTGGCGCTAGCCTAGTATATCTACAAAATATGAATTTTTGGAGTGAATTTAGTATTTTTATTTGTCATATTCGGTGATATATTTGGCAATTAATTCCTGGCATGCATTAATAGTATTCAAAAATGAAGTTTGTATTTTTGACACTTTTTTTTTCAACGGGCTGAAACAAAATTTTGAAGCAACACTACACTTATAGTTATAAAACCCCAACGAAATTTGATATATTTAAGTCAATGCGCTTTTCAGCAATCGCTTTTACTCGATTCTGTATATATATTCTGACAGACAGCCAACTTTTAGTTGGATTTAATTCAGAATTTGAAAGGTGTCAGCACTACAAATGATAAATCTGTGTGCCGAATTTTATCTGTCTGGTTTTTTTCATTTTGTAATTATCGTGTTAACTTAGACCCAAACTGCCGAACAGATGAACTTCATCAAAACAGACTTTGATTAAATTGTGACAAAAATCTTCGAATTTAACACAAAGAGTGTGTACCAAGTGTCAAACAAATTTCAACTAACAAATAAACGGTCTTTTGAACTCAGGAAAGTTTAAAAAATGGAGATTCTTCAAAATCTCAAGTTCAAGTATTCAATCGATTTTATTGCTTTCCTTGAGCTAAATATACAAGTAAATACAAAGAAAATTAATCTAAAACAAATCTAACTAACTAAATGAATTATACTTTTTCATTGTTACTATCTTATCATGACGTTAACTTTAAATCATATAAAATCTCAAATTTGTTAATTACCTAAAAATTATTACCCATCAAGCTAATTCTATTAATTTCATCTTTCATCAAATAGATTTAAAGAATTTATATATTTTCAAACTATCATTATCTGAAGAAGTATACGCAGAATGAATGAAAATTAAGACAAAACACCCAAACCAAGAACACAGCCTTAAAATATTCAATTCATAAATATCCACCCAGAAATTTCTTGAAAGCGTCTTATACCAGAGCTCAATCCATCAGTCCATTCCTCCCACATCTTCCTTTCAAGCGCAAACGAGTCCACCCCAGGATAAGGCAACAGATTCTGTCATCTTTCCCTCTCAGACATTTCACGTCATACATGAAAAGGATACACGAGAGAGAATTCCTTCATAAAACTCGGAGCTTATTCTCCAACCTTCTCAATTAAACATCCGAGACTCGTCCGGACGCTGATGCTACTCGAGGTATGTACAAACACAATGGGAATTTCCTCTGCTGCCTTGTCTTATGAATAACATTGAAAATTTTATGCCGGAGCAGTGTTCCGCACCAAGCGCTGCCTGGAATGGATAAAAGGGAGATATACAGAAAGGTTTCTGCAAAGTCGTGCCTCAAAGCTTTGAAATAGGATTTTATGAAATGGTGTCCTAATCCATAAATTTTCATAAAAATTGAAGCAAATCTTGTTGATGAATAAGTTATTCAAAGATCTTTGCATTGGCGTTAACTGTTCATAAATTTAAAAGGAACAATGAGGACGCTGCAGGTATAATCAAATATTTCGAATGTTATCCAGACAATTTGTTGGGTATACATGTGGATGCTAGTAATTGGAAAATTTTGAATCAGGTAAGAAAGACATATTATATCTTTAGTTCCTTTTGTTATAGATTTAGATACGGAAATAGAAATATTTGATAATAAACCCATCCATATTGATGTGAAAAATATTTGATCAAATTGAACTTAAAAACAGCTCTCAAAAACCGTTTTGCATCACTTTGCGCTAAACAAAATTTTTCAGTTTTGAAAACTGAAAAATCTAAACACCTGTTCATGGCTAAAGAAATGAATGTTTCATATTTCCAAGTTTAAAAACCAGTAGTTTTGATTACTTTTGATTCAGTAAATTTTTACACATCAATTTTTTGCAAAAAAATAATTTTCATAACAGCAATAAAATTTAGAATTTTTATTTTCATTGCTTACTTTATACATTTTTATTTGCTCAAAGAATTTAATTAAATTTATGGATTCTCTGAGGATTTAACAATGAAAATATTGAAGTATGTTGCATCTAAGAAAATGTAAAAGCCAACAAATATTGTTAATATAAAACAATAGAAAGTGAGTAAAAAATTAACTTGAAAAGCAAAATATTTACAATATAAAATAAGACAAATTAAAATAAAATTAATCTCATGACTATAACAACTAACTTATTACAATTGATTCGGAAAGAAAGTGGTTAACTTTTCATCTAATGGATAAATATTTAAAAAGCACATGATTCTGCTTTGAACATGCTGCTTATTTACTTAACATCACGAAATTAAAGATATTAATCAAATGAATAAAAATGAAAAAAAAAAAAACTTATCCAGTAGAAATCAATCCATTTTGATAAGCCTTTCTAAGATAAAGAGCAACAAAGTATAGTAAAATTTGAAGACCACCGTGAAAAAGTATTAATTTAAAAATAAATTCATAAGAGAAAATAGCTGCCAACAATTGAAAGACAGCAATACTACAACAATCCATAATTACATTAATTTAAATAAAAATATATTAGTCATTTTTCTTGTTTACAATAAAGAAATTTTCATCTTTCAATCATAAGCTTCTAAAAATGAATTCTGTTAAAGATCTAATAGAATTACTGAGTAGAAGATCCAAATTCGTTTATTTAATATTTTTAAATATGAGTATTATATCCACTTCTTTTCAATTAATTGTATCAATCAATAGGAAAATGTAATTTGAAGAAGATAAAGCTCAAATTGTGAATGCTTGGAATATTTCTAAAGGTAAAATGCAATTATATTTGTAAGATACTTTTACAAATACATTTTCATTTGAAAATTATAGAAAAATCGAATTCTAATTAAGGGGATAGTAACTCTCAAAAAGAATTTTCGGAAAAGAAATGCCTCTCCCGAAAGCGTTAAGAACTCTTTTCATTTGTCGCATTCAACAAAACATCTTAACACACACACACACACACACACACACACACACACACACACACACACACACACACACACACACACACACACACACACACACACACACACACACACACACACACACACACACACACACACACATATATATATATATATATATTTAATAATACTATATGATATTGAACAATATTCAAAATATTGTTGTATCTTGAATAATGAAACATTATGTAGCAGTATGCAAGATGATGTCATAATTCGGAAAGATTAAAGTGTTAAAGATTTTAAAAGGTCAAAAGCAAATAATTTCTGTGGAACTATTATTTGCACATCAATCGCCGTGAGAAAGCTTTTAAGATCTACGTGCATATAAAAATTCTGACGAACTCTTCTTCAATCGAATTATTATTATCACTGCAACAATACGCAATTCCATTATTTTTTCAAATATTTTTCATATTTTTTCGCCTCCAAGAAGGAGTTTTCTTCTTAAATACATAGTCTTTTGAAAGTTAAATATTTAAAGATCTAATCGAATCAATGAGTTGAAAAGGTTTCGTTTATTTAATAATTTTTAAAAAGGATATTCTCATTCTTGTAGTGGCAAATTAATTTGGTCTATCAAATCTTGAAATATAATTTCAAAAAGAAAAGCACAAACTTTAAATGCTTACTATAGTTTTTAGGAAAAAATATCCTATAAAAATAACTGCATAAAATTTTCACTTATTTTAGCACTTATTTACGTTTTATAAATTATTAAACTTTATTATTTATTTAATTATTATTATATTAATTAAATATTTCATATTTTCAATAATAAGTAATTACGATTTTATGTTCTTAAGTACTTATGATTTTATATATCATTACAAATAAGGACTCTGATTAATGAGCCAGATGTAAGCAGAATTTTGTTTCATTGAGATAACTATTTTCGATGAAAAAATATTCCTCTAAAGAGGCGGTTGAATCATGATTAGTGAATGCAGCCAGCAATTCAACCATGATCATCACTTCTTAATTCATACTTTTCACCAATGATCTCATGACAACTATGATTCGATTAAGTCCTTGGTGACAGAATGGAGTGAGGAAAAATCCTTCTTTAAGAAATGTTCTACAGAATTTTTTAAAAGTTCAATTCAATTAAATGTCTTGTTTAAAAATGCATATCTAGTCTTTATCTTTACTGGGAGAATGTGTACTTGATCTTAATGCGTTTAGTAAAGTTTTGCAATAGAATTAGTTTTATAATAATAGGAATGACTGTGTAGTCAAGAACGTCATCAGAATTATGACAGGAGCAGAGCTAACGTCTACTGACCATTATCTAACCTACCTCTTAAGAAGTTCTCTCGTCATTTAGTTGGAGGAAACTCTACCCTACAGAAGTATTTTACCATCTGAAAAACAGTGAGTCTGTTTATTTATATAGTAGCTCCTCACTGGCGTCCTCCATTCTATGCAATTTTGGTGCAATTTATTAGAAATAATTACAAACGCTTAACTATATTGAAATTCGCTAAGAAAATTTTTGTGCTACATACTTTCTCCAAACTTGCGGGAATTGATTCATCACTGAGTTGTTACTGAAACAACCTATTTCTCCACAAACAACCAATCGCAGTGCAAGCAATTGTCATATGATGCTTTATCTTTAAAAAGATGCTATTTAAAGATCAAGTAGATTTTATAGATGCTTGCAGACAGCATACAAATTTCCATTAAAGCATTATAATATGTATATATATAAAATATATTTTTCAAATTATCTTTATTTTAGAAAAAAAAAAGGCTCATTGTAAAAATTTTCATTATGTTTCTGCAAATTATAGATATTAAAATAACTCAAACACTTTATATATTACAGTCTTTTACATTCCATGTTGTGTACAGATTTATTCATTACATTAAAAAAATATCCGAAATCTAGATTTCCTGTATTACGAGAATTATTGCAATTTATGTTTTAAGCATAAGAGAATCCTTTTGCACATGTTTTCTACTCTGTCTCTTTTCTTACAAAAATTTCTATTTGATTTTTAATGTCGTCTAGACTTCATTAATTTTTATAGTTGACAGTAATATTATTACTAATTATAATACAAAGTCTTGTCTGGCATTTATAAAGAAAATAAATGAATTTTTTGAAAAAAAATAAGGTACATTCTTTGAATTTGTTTTCAAATTAAATCTCAAACGGTAGCTATTAGTATATTGTTATGAATGAAATTAATTTGCATATTTTTGAAGGCTTATGATTTGAATTATTTTTATTTATTAGACGTCATATTTTATTAGATGTTCAAGAT
Source organism: Argiope trifasciata (assembly GCA_026543055.1). Taxonomy (NCBI): domain Eukaryota; kingdom Metazoa; phylum Arthropoda; class Arachnida; order Araneae; family Araneidae; genus Argiope; species Argiope trifasciata. The sequence goes on from JAPMOQ010060798.1 coordinate 796,615, forward strand.
TATTTTGCGTTATTATATACAGGTATTGTTATATATAAGATTTGATAATTGAAATAGTTTTTTTTATTTAAAACATCATATCTATAAAATTTAACCACTTTCATATCTTAAGGAAATTGAAAAATCGTGCATCATCTAGTAGGAGTTTACACTACTTTCTTCCTACTACTCAATCAACTTTGTTCAAAATTGTGCATGAAAAGCTTTATTTCAATTTATCACAGTTATTTTGAATGGCTGAATTCACTGTATGCATAAAGTTTCGTTAAAATCACTTAGCATAATACGTGGTGTTGACTTGGAACATAGCCAGTAGCTGATTTCTAAATCGTTAATTGAACAATTAAAACTACGATTAGAGAATTTACACTCATATTCGTAAATTAAGGGTAATACCAGATACGGCAAATAAAATACGGTTCAGGAGAAAAACAAACGTAAGTTATTCATGAAATTCATTTATTAAACAAAAGACAAAGAACGAAAAAAGCTGATGTATATACGCTTCAATTCATAAAAATTACGATTTTCGCTCTCTGTTGTAATTGCAAAACATACCCCTCATATAAATTTAACTTTATATGGTTAGTATGGTGCTTAATACATTGTATGTCTCCTAAATAATTAAATATATCCCTCTAGATCTTCTGAGAGTCAAATTATCAAGTTGATATTTTGAAAGATTACTTCACTCAGGAAGCAATACTCTCTGAAATCTCGGTATACATGCAGGAAGTGGCTGACGGGCTGGAACACGTCTGCAAATCATATCACACATATGCTCTATCAGATTCAATTCATATTAGAAAGTAGTTCAGAACATATACTGATGATATTTTGAGACTAAAGGCACTGTTTCTCAACCTTTTAGTATTCACGGCCCAATTTTCAATCATAATTTTCAACGCCCCCCCCCTTCCCACCACATGCAATATATTGTATACAATAATAATGTATTTTGAGTATTTTGGCGCTAAACCTACACTACAACTTTAATTTTAAATTTTACAAATTAAAAAGAATACGGAAATTTATTGGCATTTTGCACACCGATCCTCAGCAATGAAAAAACAAGAATTCTATGTATTTTTATTGCTCTTGCGTCCCGCCATGTCGGGCATTCTCATTCAGTTTCACGAGAAGTTCCGATTTGTCTGGAATTTGTCTGGTCAGCTTAAAAGTTAAGTTAGGAGCTTGCGCAGATGTGAACAAAGGTTTTCTCAAAGGGAGAAGGAGAAAGTTCTATGACGCCAATTTGAATTCCAGACAATCTCATTCGAGTCGATCCTTCTATCGCTGTTGAATCTATTCTGAATGTGTATGTTATATATATTTTCGAGTAATTGCAATTAACCGTATTAAATATTCACGGCAGCAGACTTATGCAGAATCATGGATAAATTTTTTAGCGGGCGTAAGCGAGCATTAGACGATAGACAATCATCAACAAGTACACAAATGAGTGTGATTCCGAAAATAAAATCAAGAAAATATTCTCAAGAATACTTAAATTTTGGGTTCACTAGTACTGAAGTAACTGAAGAAGAAAGGTCCTTGTGTATCATTTGCTCAAAAATGTTGGCGGCAGACAATATGAAATCTAATAAACTTAAACGACATTTGGAAACGCTTCATAGTGAGTACGTAAACAAACCCAGAGAATTCCTTGAATTAAAATGAAAATCATATGAAAAGCAAAAATCATTGTTTAAAAAAACTTTGTGAATGAAAAAGCTTTAATTGCCTCTTAAAAAGTTTTATATAAAATAGTCAGATTTAAAAAGCCTCACACCATTGGTGAAGAGCTTATTTTGCCAGCCGCAATTGAGATTGTAGAAATTATGTTTGGAGATAATTTTGCAAAACAATTGCAGTGTATACCTGTTTCAAATGATACTGTTGCCCCTCGAATTGCTGATATAGCTGAAGATGTGGAGTGTCAGATTTCGTCGAAGTTACGTGACAAATTGTTTTCAATACAACTCGATGAGTCAACAGATAGTAATAAAGATGCCCATTTCATTGCCTATGTTAGATTTTGTGATGATTTGTCGGTAGTAGAAGAATTACTTTTCTGCAAACCAATAGAACTCAAAGCAATAGCACTCGCATTAATTGCTATCTTAAATGATTTTATGAACGAGGCAAACATAGAATGGAAAAATTGCGTCGGAATATGCACCGATGGTGCTCGTGCTATGTCCGGAAGATTCCAAAGTATTCAAGGACTTGTGAAACAAAAATCGCCACAGTGCGTCTGGGCACACTGCAGGATCCACAGAGAAACTTTGGATTCTAAAGAAATGAGTCCTGATTTGAATATTGTGTTAACTACGGTTGTAACCGTAGTTAATTATATAAAAATGAGACCCCTGAAATCAAGAATCTTTTCCGCACTTTGTAAAGACATGGGTGCAGTACATTCAACGTTACTACTTTATTGCGAGGCAAGAGGGTTATCACGAGGGAAATTTTTGCATTGTGTTTAAGAATTAAAAGAAGAAATCACCGTTTTCCTAGAAGAGGAAAACATACCAGAAGCTGAGAATCTTCGTGATAGTTCATTTTTGATGAAATTGAGCTAAATGGTCGTCATATCCGAGAAATTAAATAACTTGAATTTTCAACTGCAAGGAGCAAATACACATATATTGGATACGAGGGATGAAGTTAATGCTTTTTGTAGGAAATTGGAATTGTGGAGCGGAAATTTAAAGCAAGAAAACTTAACAATGTTTGCAAATTTGAATGATTGTATTAAAACTTACAAGGCTGTAGAACAACATGTAAAAGTTGTTTTTGTAACCATTGAAAATCATTTAGAAATGCTAGCAAAGAATTTTAAAAAGTATTGTCTTGCTGAAGACAAACTGATATCAAATTACAAGTGGGTGAGGGATCCATTTCAAAACACTCCCGAAGGACTCTCAAATAAAGAGAAAGAAACCTTTATAGACTTCACGGCAAGTGGCGAAACCAAAAGACAATTTAGTTATAAATCACACTTTGAATTTTGGACAGGAGTGGATGATGATTTTTCTGCACTAAAAACAAGGGTATTTCGCATTCTACTACCATTTTCTACATCTTAACTTTGTGAAACTGAATATTCTGCGGCAGCTTCTTTGAAGACAACATATAGATCTCAGCTAAATATAGAAAAAGAACTGAGAATGTATATTTCTAATATTAAACCCTCCTTCGAAAAACTTTGCTCTGCAAAACAGGCTCAAGGAAATCACTAATAATTATTAAATTTATTTTTAATTTAGTAAATTGTTTTAATTTAATAAGTTAATTATTAAATATGGCGAAATGTATTTTATTTTGTATGTGTGTGTTCTTTCCTTTCAGTCACATAATCAATTCACTTTCCTTTCACTTAATCAATTTTTTTTAAATAACATTTTCTCTTGGATAATCTAGAGCCCCCCAATAGTGTGCTCGCGCCCCACAGGTTGAAAATTAGTGGACTAAAGGCATTCTTTTACGATGTTTGCACGATGAGGATGAGCATTGCATTACATAAAAACAAATTCTGTGCACATGGCACCCCTAAAAATAGCACATGCTGTTACAGAATGATGTCACAATAAATTTGCCCTTTCATGGTTTCTATTTGAGCATTCATATTTGTTTGGAAGACCAGTAATCCTGCACCATCGTGATTATGACGATAAATTTCTTTTTTGGTGGAAAAAGACACCTACCGTTCTCTATGTAAGAGTTTGATGAGAATAGACAGCAAGCAAAACATAGCCTCTTCAGAAAATATCACACATGTCCAATGTGACGTTGTTCACATTGTACGCTCTCTACTCTGGGCTAACCGTTGGCGGCAGTGACTTACAGTAAGTTGAATATATCTGACGCTCTATAATCCTACCACATAAAAATTATTATTTGTCTTCTGCGTCATAAATATTCGTTTATGGCACTTACCGGCTTATAGAACGTATGTGAACGGTTTTATTTATATCCAGTTAATTATAACTTCATGTCGTAATAAATTATTAGTTACGCATTAATTGATACATGTGCTCGTATGCTGTAAACAATTAATTAGTATCTCCCATTAGGTAACCGAAGGACATTTTTAAAACTTATAAAATAATACAAATTTTATTGGAGTTAGCAAAAGCCATTTTGTGCCAAGAAATAGTACAGGTTATGTGTCTTTAACAATTTTCAATATCAAAATGTCTTTGTTTTACAGATACAAATACATACATATATATATATATATATGTGTGTGTGTGTGTGTGTGTGTGTGTGTGTGTGTGTGCGCGTGTGCGTGCGTGCGTGCGTGTGTGCGTGCGTGCGTGCGTGTGTGTGTGTGTGTGTGTGTGTGTGTGTGTGTGTTTCTTAAAACATTACCCATGCTTTATCTATGCATTTTTATGGGTAAATGTTTCTTAATTAATCGAAAATTGGTATTAATTATCCTATGATATTTAACGTTTCATAAAATTTTAATTTAATACGATGTGATTCAATCTCATTATTTCCTAGTTCATTAAATTCGAATAAAGACATCACAATCCAAACTCACCAAAAATCAAACAAATTGCTCTATGTTTCGAAGATAGAATGACAGGGATTCTATTCTGCATAACTGCTGAGCAATTCAACCCCTGAAAAGGATCAGCGGAGCATTCAGAACAACGGACAAATTACATAATTCAAATCGCTGCAAATCATTCAGATATATATTTTCGGGATTTTAATCTCAAACAATGGAGGAATAGGCTATTCCGTGAATAAATGCTACAACTCATGTTTAACACATTTCCTTCAAATGAAATGAAATTTTCAGGTGGCCACGGCTCGATGAATTTCGCATAAATAATATAAAATTTGATCTTTAAATGAAATATACTTCCCTTTCGAATTTGGAACTGTAATTACTTTGCAGTTTACAATCTTTATGAAACGAATCTAAATGAGTGAAACTATTAATAGAAAGAGAATTAGTTGCTAAATTGTAGAGTTTAATTTTACATGTATTGTAGAATTTCTCTTTCGTTAAATTTTCCATGCAACAAACGAGATTGAAACTCATTAGGACAGCTGGAAGAGCTTTATAATAGTAATTTCCATAACACGTATATGGAAATTACTTGTGTGGATATGACAAATAACCCATTTTTTCTAACTTGCAGAATAAAGAAGATTATTTAACTTGAGTAGAATTATTTTTTAAATTTCCAAGAATAAAAATAAGGCATTCTTTTATTTTCTCGCAAGTGAAATATAAAAAGATAGATTATTTGTAGTTATCAAATAATATTTCGAGATTTTAATAAATTTTCATGCTTCAATCTTCTCTAATACTGAAGAATACATTTTTTTTTTTTTTTTAAGTATGAGAGTAAGCATGATAACTGAATTCAGATCTCATGATAACTTTTTAAACTGAAGCAATGAAACTTGTCATGACAAATTAAATTTTTTGAATCAAATGTATAGAGTTCTGAAAAATTTCAAATTCCAAAAGAAAATTTGTCTGTTCATATGCACGTGATCGAAACTAGTCAAAAATAGAAATCGCTTTATGGATAAAATTCGGTACATACATTTGACATCAGAATATAAAATGTAGAATAATAAGAGTGTTGACATGCATTAAATGTTGAACCAAATCGTGAAGATCCAGGGGGATAACTTTTAATATCTACATTCTCGAGTATGTAAAATTAATAATTCAATAATACAACTATCTTGATATATAATACAACTATATTGAACCAAAATTGATAATATGAGTTCAAATTTGAGTAAAATATGTTGAGAGGAAGATTTCCAAAAAAATTTAATTAATTTTCTCCATTACGTTATAAAATATAAAATATACAATATTGTATCACTATATACTAATTTGGGAGGGGGGCGGCACTCATTGTTGTAAGCTATCGTGACCAACGATAATTTTTCGCTTCCTTCTTCGTTCCACTTAATCGTGGTTATATGTTTAAGAGAAATAGAGGAATATAAAAGAAAAATATAAAGTCCGATGTTAGATTGCCTAAGAAATCGAGAGTTGAAGAAAGACATACCCACTGATTTATATGTAGAGTGAAATATAGAATTGGAGAAGAGGGTAACTTAAATATATAAATGATGATAAGTTATCCGTCTGAATGATTGAATGTCTAATTGTTTATCTGTAATTAGGAAATATAGAACTAGAAATAAATGACACAGAATTTTTTTTAGCTAGGTATTGCTCATGACAACACATTCAGTAATTAATATAATGTCAATATGTATTTTATTTGTTTGTGTTTAAAATTTCATTGAATATGATTTGTTTCGTAAAAGGATATAACCAGATAATACACTAGAACAAAAAATTAATTAATTTATTATTTTAACTTGATCAGATTCCCTTTCAAAAGAGACGCAGGAAATATTAAAAAAAATTAATTATCCCAATTCCGATGTATCTTCTTGTTTTAGACTTTATTGAATTCCAATAAATAATGTTCGATCCGAATGTTGAAATTTTTCTGTCTATTCATTTAGTAGATTGTTATCAACTATAGAGATAGAACTAAATGGATAGAAACTGATAATTAATAGGCGTGATTTCAGATTTTTATCCAATTTTATACCAAATCTATGTATCTACCAGTTCTTGTTTGGTGAATACAATAATAATGAAATCTAATTTATCAAATAATAGAAATTCTGTATTTAGTTTGTAAATATAATTTCAATAATTGATATATGTAAATAAAAAAATATCAATTATTTAAAAAATATATATGCTTGAATTTTAATATCAATTAAGATGCAATCACTAAATATGTAATTTCTTAAATTTTAAAACAACTTTAAAATCAGTTTTGTAAAAATTTGCAATATATTTTTTGGAACTAAAGAGAGAAACACATTAATCTGTTTTAAATTTTAATTACCGGAAAGCAAAAAAATTATTTCATCTAGTTAATCATTCCCATACTCCAAAGTACATCTACACAAAAATTAGTAGCTTCAGATCTAGTGTCTGCCATGCTGAGAAGAATCATGCATAGATACATACACGCACGCACATGCAAATACACACACACATTTTCCTTTATTATTAGCAAAGTATAATCTTACACTATCTTATTTTTATGGAAGCGTTAACATAATTTAATTTCTATTTGATAGAATTCATTTCTTCAAAAAAAGAATTTAATATCTTTTTGCAGATAAAATCATTTTAAATGAAACATTTATAATCTGAATAATTTCTATTAAAAAAACAATGATCTAAAAGTAGTTGCATTAACTCTTACAATGTGGCAATATGATTTATAAAATAGTTTTTTAAAAAAACCATTTATTCAAGTTAGACCTGCTTCCTTCTTCGACATTTTTCATTTGAAATGAATTTTTCCAGCTTCTGTGACTCTTTGTTTTCTTTCTTATATTAATACAGTGATTTCCTCGTCGTGCATGAAACTCTAATATATTTTACTGAATAATAAATCATACTTCCTCTAGATTAATTTTGAAGCGAAGTATTTGATAGAACGATGATCATTAATCATGGAAGGTTTGTCATTCTTCCGTTGGATATCCGATAGTAAAAACTTAAGAATTTTATGCTTCCTTTGTGATTATTTTCTGGAGAAATTCTTACTAATAGATTTAAAATTCGTTATATGAGCCGTTTAAGTAATAGTTAGTATTTTTAAAACTATTAATCAACTCCCTTCGATGCTAGTTAGCTTAAGCTCTCAAAATTTGGTTTTCAAACTTGATTACTTTTTACTAAATGGAAAAAGTTACAATTATGTTTTCTTTTTCCTTTATTGCTCTCTATTTTTTTAACTCAAGTTTTCATCTTTTTGTTTCGTGTGGCATTTTGAAATTAAATATTTTATGAATATTAATTCTATTTTTATTGCAAATGTAATGAATCATAATAAATGTTTTATATAAATATTTAATTATGAATTT
>JAPMOQ010060798.1:804967-824557 GCA_026543055.1 Argiope trifasciata
ATATATATATATCCCTTATGTCTTCCTAAACCGTTCATCCGATTGAAATGAAACTCGGTAATGCACCTCGGTTGTTTGCACCTACGGTTATAAGGATATAGGGATAGTACAATAATCTAAAATTAAACAAAAAAAATTGAAGATCAATCACATCTATTTACCAAGGATTAATCTCCAAATAACTCGCCAAGGAGACAATAGATTCTTTTGGAATGCTAAATCCAAGTTAAAGGTTAATAATTTGTAGCTATAGTGCCCATATATCATGCAAGTCCTTCTCAGAGGTAACAACTCTAAGAGATAGGAAAGTTCTGAGGGGACCAAGCCTGGGGCTCTTATATTTTAATTAAATTTTACCGTTTTTCACAGCAACTATTACCACAAATATAGTAGTAATAATAAATTTGCAAGATCTTAATTTTCAAAAATTATATTTACAATTACATTAACGACTCTATTGTATAAATACATTTTCTATGTTTTATCACTTTTAAAACAAGATGTTTTAATCACATTTTCTAAAATTAAAATTGAGAATTCTGAGCGAATATTAAACGAATCATGAGATATAATAATTTTTTTCTCTATCATTCTGAAAAAACACCAACTCTTACAATTCTAAAGGAATACACAAATCTGAAACATAAAAATGGATATTTGTTTGTTCGTATTTTATATACTGTAGTACCGTTCATTCTATTTCGATAAAACATTGCCAAATTATAGATTGATTTCACGCAATATTATTTTTTACGGCGACACCAACACGCCGGGTATCAGCTTGTTTTAAATATTTACATTGAAAATTCACCCATATTTTTAATTGAAAATAATAATTATTATTGTTTATTATCATATGAGAACATGATCCTGGTTTCGTTTGGAGGTTTTGAATAATTGAATGCAACAAAAAGTTGAAGCTTGAATTCGAGTAGGCATTGAATAATTGAAGTTCGAAATCGCGTAGGCAATGAAAAAAGCATAAATAGAAATACCACCATCTTTTCGTCGTATACAATTTTTTTATCTGCTTTTACCAGTATTACATTACTTTTATGTATGCTCCTTTGAAAGCAGATGCGCTTTTAAAAGGTTGACCTGCTTTTACCAGTATTGCTTTTTTCAATTTTGGGTTTGTGAAGTCTTAAAATGCGTAGGTAACATACTGTTGAAGCATGATAATGCGTATGCAACAAATTAACAATTTATTGCTTTTGAGGCTACATTTTTCGCATTTAAGGTTATTAGAAAATAATACAGAAGGTTGTCATATTTGGCAATTTTCTTACTAAAGTAACAACTTGATTTCTAAATTATTCATTCTCTGAATTCTTAAAAATTGTCTTAATTAATTTGTCATTAAAACCGGTTTAAACTGACTAATGACTTAAATTAATTAATACAAATAATGATGTTCTCACATTATAACTTGAAATTTACTATCATAGATTTCCTTTTAATATAATAATAATTATTATTATTATTGTTTTAATTCTTTGATTAATAATGTGCCCTTGCTCTGAAAATATAAAAATAACACTATCCATAAAATGTATGCGTTTGAAAACATATTATGATCTTTTAAAAATATATTACTTGATATACAAGCCATATCGAAATTAGTTTTATTAAATTAATAAAATGTCTCGAATAAAATTTTAATAAAATTTCGCTAAAAAATTTAAATTAACAAATTTTTTAAAAAATTGATGAAACAATTAAAAATCTCATATATATTCACAATTTATTATTATTATTATTATTTAAAAAATGAAAAGAATATATCTATCAGAAACCTTTTAATTTTTTAAACAAATAAAATATTTATAGCAACAATGAAATTCTCTAAAGAGGTAATGATAGCTTCTCTTTTCTAAATAAATGCAATAGTGTTTTTTCGAAATAACTGCACACTATTAAATGCTAAAATAAAATTTAAAGTAAATGAAAACATATGGAATGCATTGAAAGCTTATTCTATAGTATAAGATTTGCATTTATCAATGAACAACATCGTATAAATTTCTAATATCAATTTGGCCGCATTACTAATTAATGCTAACACTCCTAATACTTTATATTATTTTTAAATTTCAAATTCATTTGCAATCAACTTATTTGAAGAATATTGTTATGGAAAAATCTGAAGTAAATCCGATGCAGCAGGCCCAAAAATAGATTAAGACGAGTTCCACACGAAAACCCCAGTAGTAAAACACAACTGAACCTTATACAAGGAAAGCAATTGAATAAATTGAAATATGCAGACAAATGCAGCCGTAGCAATACAAAGTGTTAAAAGTGACTTCCGGGAGATTAATATTCTAAATGCTACTTGCTTGTGATCAACACAACTGATTATTTCTATCTATTTGACTTATGACAGAATCTCTTTTGTGAACCTCTGATTTTTATAGTATCCGAATTCTGAAAAAAAAAAACAGTTGGAGCTCGAGTTATAATGGAGGTATTTTCAAGATTCTGGAATATTTTGTATCCTTTGTTTTTGTCACAAAGGTAGTAAAATTCTTTGTCGATTCCGGAAATCATTAACTAGTATCCTTTCAGCATCTATTATTGTTTATGTAAAACTATCTTCAGTCCTTATTTATCAAGTAATTTACTGCATAGGGAAACAATATTACAAATTTGCATGATTATTCCTGCATAATTATTCTGATTAAAAAATAATTATTTTAAAACATTAAAATTATTTTAAACGATTCAGGATTCATTTCAAATTTCAATCTTGTTCACTTTCAACAATTTCCAGGAAAGTAAACATTGCTCTCATTAACAATCCCCCATTACTTTGAAATTCGAAAGCATCCTTTCAGCTCTAGTTGAAGATTTACTTTATTCACCAGTGTTCCTTCCTGTTAATTTATTATGTTTGAATAAGTTGGAAACTTAAATAAAACATTGTTTCTCCTTCATCTTGAAATTTCCTCCTTGCAAGATCGTTATTATTTCTGCATGATCACAAATCACTGGTGTCTCCTGAGCTTTACCCAAAATATATTACCGAATTTTGTTCCCTGAAAATTTATGAACCCTGCACAAAACTGAAAGCACTATTTTACGAATTATAGCTTAACCCTTTTGCCTAATAGTATCAGGTTTTACAAGAGATTAACCTAGGAATCTATTCGAAATGAACAAAGGAAACTGGAATCATTTTCCAGGAAACAGAAAAGAGTAAAAATAGTTTCCTTTCTTTCTTTAGCCCATGCTTGGTTTATGCCGGTATAGGCTCTAGAATGTGTTTCTTCTAAGGAGGATAAATGTCCTCTTTTCACGCCAAAGAGCGTGTGAAGCCCTAAATTCTAATTAAGCTTTCAGATTACTAAAAGGAAGACTTTCAGTAATCTGTTTCGTTTCAGTTCCAAACATTTAAACGTTAATTTAAAGGAGTTGAAAATTAAGAAGCTTGACACTACAAAGCTGTTGAACATCATATCAACAGCATGAAACTATCCATTGCGAAGAGCAACCGTTTGTTAAAGTGCATTTTTTAAAATTTCTTAGATAAGGCATTTACTTCTGGTTTGGTAAAACTTTCGTCTAAAAGTTGGCACAATTAATGTTTTTAGTTCCCCTGTAATGCGATGTAAAGGAGTTGAAAATAAAGAAAATGGGCTCTGCAAAATTAATATATCAAAAACATGAGAATATTTTTAGAGAAGAATATCAGTTTTTAATTGACTATTTACAATTTCTTAAAGTGTACGACACACTTGAACCTTCAAAAAATGTTCAAAATAACGAATTTTTATTGCTTTAAAAGGTTCTATGACCCTTTAAGCTTTCAAACGATACCATGATGTTGTCAATATTCGGAATATTTCTCGAGTTATAAGGATTTCTCTTCAGGTACTTTCACTAATAACTCTAGTTTCATTTTCTTTTAAATTCATTTTATGAAAAATTTGATTTTCCCACTATGATGCACCATTCAGACTATCATAACACAAAAAGAAATAAACCAGATGCAATTATTTATATATCAAAATAATCTATATTAAACAGTGGGTGTTTTGTTCCTTAATCAAAGTTATATTAATAGAAATAAATGTTTATTAGCTATTAAAAAATTAAAATTACAGAAAAAAACCTTGCTTTTTCAATTCATCACTGATGATAAATTGTTTAAAAAAACTATATATTTTTATAAGTTGATTGGGGCAAACAACATAAAAACTAATATTAAAAATAATTTTCCAATTAGAAATGTGTGTCTGTACAAATTAGAATTTAAGACATCATTAAGATTATTAAGATTAAGATATTTTTAAAAATGTGATAATTTGCTCATTCAATATTACTTAACTAATTGAAAATTAGTGCTTCTCACTGAAATGAGTTTTAACATATATTAATGACTTAACTTAAAAAAACTGGACTTTTAAAATAATTTTTTAATATAATCTTTTAGTGTATACGTACACCTTAAATAAAGATTTAATTTTGTTCATAGATCTGTTTATAATGCTTTTGCTATAAACTATATCGTTTCAATTCTCGATTTTAGATGTTATTCTGAAGGGGTGAAAAATTAAATGTTCACCATTACAAAGGTTTTGATTAAGATATCAATCGCTCCAGATAATTCTTAAGAAAGATCAGTCATTTCTAAAAGAATAATTAAAGATTTCTTTGATCAGCCTTTTTTTTTTTTTAAGATATTAGTAGCCTTTAACTCTTAGTGTATTATTTCGTTCAAGTCTCAGTATCTTGAAGTTTATTTAAAGGAGTTGAAAATTAAGAGGTTCAATACTGTAAAACTCTTACATATATTATCAATTACTTGAAGGCATTCATAGAAAAGAGCATTCGATTGTGAAAGAAATTATACTATAACATAGATAATTATTATATTTCTGATTTGCTTAAACGTGATAGTTGTATCCAACTTTTATCTGCTTCACTTTCATCGATGCCTAGGTGTTAATTTAAATAAGTAAAAACTAATAAGTTCGATATTAAAAAAAATTTTGAATATAATATCAATCGCATGCCGGAGATAAGCCTGAATTTAAAAAATTATGCAGTGAAATTATTTTAACAATGTATACTCACAACTTTTATTTCCAAAAATCAAATTGTTTTTCAATGACAATTACCTCAGCTATCAGCTTATTAAGTATAAACAAATAGATAGCAAGTTTAATAAGTAAATATAAAGTATTATCCTTTTGAAATAGAATTGAATGCCTCATGTTATTTTACTCCTCCAAAATTTATCCTGAGAAATGCATCCCTGATGCATTTCGTACCCTCACCAAGCAAGACGAAACCACGAACACACCCACAAATTAATTAGATCCGCCCTCCAATCTTGCCGTGGTTGTCCCCAGAAACTAACCTCACTTCATCCGCCCTCATGCACGCAACCATAGATGGAGAAATTCCAAACCTCGAACGAACATACCAACCTTGGGGTTTTGCCATCCCATTTTATCGGATATCCGCATTGTCGCGGTGGTCTACTACAGTGGGATGGACAGAGACGAGGTTCTGAAGATTATAGAACCACGAGGTCTTTTCGCTCAGAGCGTGTTACCGCCCCTCCGCTGGAATTGATCCCCTCTCACTATGCTGAGAGGGGAGGGCAAGCTCACGACAGGTGGTCATTGTAAGATAACCAGGGGAACTGTTGAGGCCACATAGGGATCAAGACACCGGAAGAAGGGTCATCCACCTATTGCGATAATGTAGTGGAAGCTGTGTTTGTGTACAGATAAGCTTAGAAAGAGAGTGTGGTGGATGTTAGAAAATTGATATGGGAGTTTCAATTAGATTTTAATGAATATTAGATAACTCGATAATGGAAACGAAGGCATTGGGATGTTTCTTTCTGAGATATTTTTGCAAAAGATGCATTCAGTAATGCAGTTCTTTTATGAAACGAATGCAAGGGGAGATTTTTTTTTCTTAGATATCTTTGGAATAAAATACATCAATGATATAGTTCGTTTCCCTTCACTTCTATGTAAAACTTACTTTTATATGCTTTGCGAAAATTATAAAATCAGCATTAAGCTTAGGAATAGTCCTGTTCAACTCTTATTTAAGAATATTTCTTATAAATGTTGAAAAGAAAATGTGTATTCTGGAAAAAAGACATGGGTAAATATATTTCATACTGCTTGTAGATATTTTTCTTTCGTAAATGAATTTTTGAGACTATTCTTTAAAGTAAATTTGGAATGTCATTTGAGTTTATAAAAGTATTTGCAAACTAACTACACATGTTAAGATTTTTATTATATATTCTTGCAAGTAACAGCTTGTCATGTTAAAAATATTCTTCATTGCTTTACCTGAAATAATTTATTATTCTTGATTTAAGATTAATTGTCCTTGATTTCTGATTAATTTGATTTCAGATTTCCTATATTGGATTTCATTATACTTGATTTGCGATTAAAATAATCATATAAGATAATAGAAAACCTTATAGATTTCAAATGAGACTGGGAACAAAATAATAAGGATTAGATGAAAGAATAGCAGAATCTTGAGAACTTTTACAGGGCTATTGTACTTTATATTGTTTTAAAAATATAATAATATATTCGCAAGGAATCTATGTAAATTTATTTAAAATTTAAAAAAAAATCATTGAATTACTTTTCAAAATGTAACTGTTAATGTTTTATTCATAAAATAACAATTTTAATTTTGATATGAATAGTGTACGGATTCTCTAAGCAATTTCCTTTCCTTTGAAGACAACTTCTAAAATGAAAATTATTAAACAATTCAACTATTAAAAAACCATCTAATTTTGTTTAGTTACAGTATTTTTTAATTAGTTAGGCTTCAATATGTATTATTGCATATATTGATATATCCAGCTTTATAAAGTTAAATAAACTTAGTATATTTTTATCTTCACACAATCCTTTGAAACCACTAACCTAAGTTATCTGCTTCTTATCTGCACTCGAATCAACCCCACTGACTATAACCTGGTTTATTTTTATAAAATTCATTTTGTAAGAGAGGCAGATTATGAAATTTCAAAACTTCTTCTAGCTTTTAATTTCGATATATTCTAAAAATAATTAATAAAAAACCGGTTAAATGTATTTTACTGCGAGTTTTTAACTATTTTGAATTATGGTAGGTACATTACACCAGTAGAAATAATTCCTGTAACAATAAACCCTTTGGGATTCACTATAAGCTTGAAGCTAATATTCTACTTTTTAATCGTTATATAGATGATTTTAATTCCATGACTTATTGTCTATCTCCTGTATAATGTTTAGTTAGCAGCTGACAGGGGAAGGCCAGAGAAAATCTTCCCAAAGGAGTGGATTATAGATTTTTATCAGTTAATGACTTGGAAAATGGAGATATTCCTGTTTGTACACTTAATTATCCGCTTAAACGAACTGCTTCCAGATCACTCTCACGCATATTTAGACGATTTAAGAATTAAATTTACGAATTTTTACAATCCTCTAAAAAAGAATTTGTAATTTGTTTGCATTTTGTTGATTGTATTATAAAATAATAAAGAAAAATCTTTTAGCTTTGTTTTTCGATGGTATTATTCACTAATATGGAATATGCAATTTCAAGAGTACTTCTTATTTTTGATATAAATTTACTTAAATCATTTTGTTACGATTAAGGAGTATTTATTTATCAGATAGTAAAATCTGTGATTCATTTGAATAATTTATAATAATATTAATCATATTTCCTCTCAAACGCAGATTGATAAAATTTGTGGTCTTATTTGACCACTTAATCATAGCACATACCATTTCCTTCATCAGGTAATAAAATGTGTAACATTTCTTGGCTATATATATATATTATCATTATCTATGCTTTCTCTCATTCAATGGATGATAAAATTCGTGTGTTGTGTTGAGCACTTGTATTATCATTACTCATGATTTCTCTCTAAATAATTAGTAAACATAATCAAATTAATAAACATAGTCAAATGAAATATATTTAAGAAAATAAAATATCAGTATGTTGATTAAAGGCACTTGTGACTAGACATGGCAACGAAATGAAATTTTATCAATTAATTAACTGTGACTTTAATCTATTTTTCATCATATCAACTAATCTAAGTCAAAGATACATATTAAAGGAGAAATTGCTATTTTCTGTCAAAGTGAAGCATCTATTCTGCGCCTTAAATTGAAGTCTGTCTGGAATGTAGTTTAGAGAAATATATTATTGGTGAATTTTCACCAGAATTTCTTTCAAATCTGTGTTTTATTTTACGGAAATTTCCAGCTACCCACTGAACTACAAAAAACAATTCATTTCTAAAATCACACATTTTTTAATCAATTCCTTTTGAATCATCTCATTAATGCTTCTAAGTCATGTCATGGATTATATCACGGCTAATTCATGCTTCATAACATGTTATAGTTATTCCTCATTACTAATGACATGCCATGACTTATTATACTTCTATGCCAGTTTATAACTAAATCCTTAATATAAATCATACAATGACTTAAAACAATATGCTAATTCCTTAATCGCTTCATAGAGTTATATCCTGGCACAGTATCAATGGCAGAAAACATAGTCAGGCAAAACATCACCATTTTTTTAAGCCAATAGAAGAAAAAGTAAAATACATGCATTAAAGAACGTATAAAAGAAAGGAAGAATACAAAAAATTAGTAAATATGCGATGGAAACAAAGTAAATAGCAATAAATTTATGAAAATTTTTGAATATTTATATAAAACACAGAGAAAAGTGCAATAATAAAAAGATGGAGAAAAAGGAAAAATGAACGAAACTTTTCAGAGCCCAATGCCTTACCTGACAGTGCAGTTTTGATATCGTATTCAGACGGTTCTCCTAAAATGTGAGAAAGTATCTTGTAAAAATTTAAAAAAATTTTATTTCAATAATAAAAAAAAATTCAAATTTAGAATAAAATCTCAAATTATATTAATTAATCTGATATTAATAAATATATCGTATTGCAAGCAAAATATCAAAAATTATTTTTCTACAACACTTAATCTTACCAAAATTTTCTGCATCTTTCTACAGATTATTTTAAAGGAAATCAACAAATCATAAATAAATCAATTCTTTTTTAGAAATATTGTCATTATTTTGGAAAAAGTTAGATGTTATTAATTGCTTCTATGTGTCCTTTCACCAAAGTTTCATTCATAATATTCACATATTTAATTGTTGGAGAATTTGAAATTTACAAAAGAAGACATATTTTAAAAGTATAAAAGTCATAAAAGTATAACTTGTAAATAATGGATTTAATATTTGTTTTTTAATCTTCTGTCACTGAGTTTAATTTTCGAGTATTTTTTACTAAAGCTGGTTAATATGGGTCAATATATTTCTGGTCAATATGAGCTGAAGTCATCCTGAAATCTTTAAAATTAAAAACTTTGCTCTAAAATTAACCATATTACAATTCTACTATTAATCGTCATCAGATTCTACTTAAGTCGTCACAAGAGGTTTAGCAAATGAGAATAATTCCTAGAGCATGGCATTATTCTTTGCTTCTTTCAGGATATTTTGCTTTAACAAGTGACCTTAATACACAAATATTTTGTCCGCCCGGTAAGTCTGCTGCATGCCCAGGGCATCTATATTTATTCCCATGTCTAAACTACTGAGAATTATATGTTTTTTTTAATCAAGTATACAAAACAGATATAAACATTTTTTGAATATAATTATTTCTGGTAAAAATCAATTTAAGTCAACTTGAAATCTCCTAAATAAATTTAAAAAAAAAACCAATAAACTTTCCAACAAAACTGACCATATTCACACTTCAATTAGAATTCACCAGATTATACTAGTAAAATGGGTGTCGTACCTATGGCAGGATATTAATTTTTGCTTCTGGATATTTTATTTCAAGAAAAACTTAAATGTACTAATGTTTTGCTCCAATCGCTTGGTTAGACTAAAGACCAGGACATCTACATGTTTCTTTTATTCCTTTGGCTAAACTACTGAGAATTATATTTTCTTCCAGGCTTGTCTATGGCATGTACCAGTTCAAGGAGAGTTCAAGCGCTCGTATCCAGGCTAATGTCTGGTCATATGAAAAGTTTTTTTTTTCCATCAGAGACCAAATGTCGTATACCCCTGGCCACTGCTCAGCCGTCTCTTTACCACTCATTTCATTGACTGTGTTAGCGACGCAGTGAGGCAACTGGTAAATGGTATGGGGGCGGGGAGGTTCAGTTTACAGTCTCATCATGCGAAAAAATTTCTTGAGCTTGATAGCAATTGGTGTTCAATTCAAGAAGGATAAGAAATTACAACATATCTTCTTTTAATAAAGCATGCGAAATGAGTATAAAAATTTTTTGATTCAAATTCTTTTCTGGCAAATATCAATTGAAGTCAGCCTAAAACTATAAACCATGTCCTAAAATTGACCATATTCACACTTCTATTACTACAATTCAAAATAAAACATTTCTTCTACTTCCCCAAAAAACAATTTTTCTTTTGTTTAATATGATGCAAAAGGTATAAAAAGTATCTTGGATCTTTAAGTATGTTTTTGAATTCAGAGATATTCCCGCAAATAGTTCCTGCATTCCAAAATGCCCAAAGAAACTGGGTATCAAAGTAGTCAGATGAATAAGATATTGTAATATAACGGAAGAAAACACCCAGAACGACGTGCCACTTGGATTTTGATCCTATTCTTCTGTAGTCTATTTACGAGTATTGGAGTAAAAATGGGAAAAGTTACATTTCAGAGAATACGTTGGTTTCAATCTAATACCTTATTTTTCGAAACATTTTCCAGTTTAGGCTCCTTCAAGATGAAACGTTGGAAATTTTGTTACAGGACAGATTTCTTTTGAGAGTAGATATTAAAAATGGAGATATCACACCGTCGGTATTTTTTAAGAGAAAGACCTTCAAGAGTTGACAGTGGTGACAGTTCCAATAAAAAGAAGATATATTGTTACAAAATAGTTATTTTAAAAGCATTGCTACTGCCATTTCGAGTCTCTTTTTATATTAAATTTGGGATTATACAAGATGTTTTATTGAGTTTCTGCTTTCTGTTCACCCTGTTTATGTCACTTGAGATTTTCGTTTTCGAGAGAAATCGTTTTTCTTTTCTTGTCCTTTTTTTGTATTCCTATTAATTCATGAAGATTTTATTTTTACTTTCCTGATGAAAATATATACACCAGAAAAAAGATTCCATATTATTACCCAATACTGAGCTTAATTTAAGCAAATTTGCTTGACTAATGCTGATTTACAAATTATTTGCTAGATAATTGCTCGTTTATAAGTTGTATTTAAATTGTGGTGGTTCGAATTTTGTATCTTTAAACTATAATCAAATAAGAAAAACTAAAACTGGGCCGGAACTTCATTTCAATTAGTGCATCTTAGCAACGGCTTTTGAAAACAATGGGTTTAACATATAATGTATCTATACTAGAAAATTATTACAATGGATAATAATTATTAATATAAAAATAAAATAGTAATAACGAACATAATGGAGAAGAATGATCGTTAAATCATTTCTGATATTTTCTTATTAATAAACTTTATGAAAACTTTTATTTCAATGTCAGATTTGAAGTTCATCTAGTTTACCGTTTTCAGGCCTTTATCTATAGTCTGTAAGGTAAAAAAAAAGTGGACTCAATAGAAATGCCAAATGTAAAAGTAGGCAATAGTCTACGATGGCTTGGCCTTTATGTATTCGATTTCAAATAAAACAATACAATATTTCAGATAATTATGCGGACTTAATTCATATTTTTAAAATCATTTTAACTAAACAATTAGTTTTTTTAGTGAAATTTGCTAAAAACAAAATAAAAAAAAATATTTAAATTTGAATAATAAGAATAAATTTTAAAATCTAGGAAAAGTTTATCTTGTAACTGATGTGACGTAGCATTTTTACAAAACTTATAACATGTAAGAAGATAATTAGAAAATATATTTACAAAATGCAGAAAATTACAAAATGTGAATAATTAATTTTAATAAAGGATTGTTACAAACTTACAGCTTGATTCTATATTATGATATAATGCGTCATAAATAAAAGGAAATAGAATCTCCTAATCATAATGCCATCTGAAGTAGTTCATTATTTAATCTGCTCACATTACAAGAGCAAAGAAATATTTTTCAAGAAGATTTAAATGAGAAATTAATTTAAGAAACGAATATCCGCAGATATTAACAGAGCTTTTCTTTTATTATCTAGTCGTAAGATAAACTGCAGTGTAATTAAAATTATTAGATAATAATTATCCCAAATAGTAATATTAAAAGCGTAATCCTTTTATGGCTCAGACATTATTACTCATATAAAATAGCATTATCAATCAGAAGTGATCACAAAGTTGCCTTTTGAATAATAAATAAATTAGATCCTGATTACAATTTATAAGCTGAAAATTTATAAACAAAATATTAGCTAATATGCCTGTGCTGAGTAATATTAGGTTGGTGCGTATGAAATGTCGGATTCTTAAGTGATTGTATAAAACTGCATATCTTTCTTCAAAAGCTGTTTATTCAATCAAAGTATGCTAAATTCGCTTCAATACACTTCTCCCAACGAGATTTTAAAGCGTAGATGCCTGTCTTAAAAAAAATTTTGGTCTTTAGAATTAATAAACTCTGATATCGAGTTTTTTAGACTGTCTTCATTTTCATAGTGTTTGCCCCTTAAAAACAGCTCTAAATGCTTGAAAAAATGAAAATCGGTCGGCGAGAGATCCGGTGAATAGGGTGGATGCTGCAAAACTTCATATTCCAGTTCGTTCCAGCTTATTTCGCTCTGTCAGAGCGTGCGGTACCCACTTGTCCATCTTCTTAACCTTGCCAATCTCAGAAAGGTGTCTCAATATCGTTGTATGGTCAACTTTCATCCTGATAGCAAGTTCCCTCGTGGATACGGCTGGATCCGCTTCTACTAGAGCCTTCAGGTCATCATTCTTCACAGACGTTTTGGGTCTTCCGCGCGGCTCATTTTGCAGTGAAAAATCGCCAGTCCGAAATTTTTCGAACCAACGCTGCACTTTCCGATCGTTAACCGTATTCTCCCCAAACGCTTGGTTTATTTGCGTGCAGCTTTTGCAGCACTATTACCAAGTTTGTACTCATATAAGAAAATGACGCGAATGTCGGCAGAATTCATATCGGCAATAAACTCAAAAGAAATAACAAAAGGGAAGACCTTCGAGAAAACCTATTTTGCTGAAATGAGTCTCTGGCAATGGACAATACGACTATGAATGAGGTTATGCCAAAGACAAAAGTATAACGAAAACAGGGAGACAAACGTCCGCATGTAAAGAGAATCCGACATTTCATACGCACCAACCTAATATTTAAGCATATTTGGATGGAATGAACCTCATCAAACTATGGCACGATCAAAAATAACAACAAAATAAGATTCAATGATAAATGACATTACTAATATTTATAGTATAAAGAGAGTGGATCTACACTAATCGTGGCTTAGCTGTCAATTTTTAAACTATTAGAAGTAGAGATACAATTCAAATTGAAAAATATACTTGAAATAAGGGGAATAAATGCATGTTAGGTCGATTGAATCCTAAACGTAATATTGAGAAATGCATTTTTTATACAGTTCTCGGGTCTTATCAATCCTATTTAGGTATTTTTTCAAAATCCTTTCTTAAGACTAAACGATTTATTAAAAACTGGAAGTTGCTATTTTAGACAGAATTTACACAGGAATTTAAGGCCCCGAGAAAGATTCTAAAGTATCATGCGCAAATTTAATTCATGCACAGTCAGTGTTATTTCTGAAATTTTCTCATTAAAATAAATTTTTATACACATCCATTTCAACGAAAGCGATATTACTTTATCAGTTTTAATCCCAGAACTATGATCATTTTTATATATTGTAAATTTTAGGATGTTGAAAATTTTTCATTGTATAGATAGGAAAAGGGAATTGTATGAAAAGTCAGATTTTGTAACTTTTTGGAAAATATATTTATTGACTCAAACAATATAAATATGATTTTTTCTGTTATTTAAAATATTTTTCAAAAGGAATTGTATATCGTTCACTAGTTTAGAAATGAGCTATTGAGTCACGATACGAGCACATTGATCTCATTAAAATAACCGTTGTATTGCTATAATCTCTGAAATAAATTATTAATTAATTAATTGTAAATATTTGATAACAATATTTAAAAATTGATTTGTTGATGATATCTGCATTAGCTATCAAACAGCATTAATATTCTTATTCTTTTAATTTTTAACATAAAAGTGTAATAAATTCGAAATCATCATAGATTTAAATGTATTGCGATTAAAGATTAAAATCTATAATAAATAAATTTAAGCTACGTATCAAGTTAAAATGCAAGAAAATTTGTAATCTTACTTTTAAAATAATGCATAACCATTTTTTAAATCTAATATTCAATTTCATTTTTGGAAATAAACTTATGGAAATATTGAATCAAATTCAGTAAGAAATATTATAACATTTGTAACATTGAAAATTTGATTTATTTTGCAAATTTACCATAATTTTCTAAGGAAATAAATAGTATATAATGCATGCACAATGCATAAGGTAGTTTCACCAAAAACAGTTTTATCTTCTAAACACAATTACAATCTTACAGTACCATTCCAGGCCCATTATTAAAATCCCCAGTCGTATTCCTCCATTCTTTTACCTTGAGAATCAAATGTCCACATTTCATAAACACGCTATCACAAATACAAATGCTTTGTTCCCAAGATTTCAAAAGCGGTATTTCAGCACTTAATCAAAAAGATATTCAAACCTTTTAGTATGCCCTGTACAAGGAAACTCCTCCCACGTACACAATAAACCATGCATAGCTAAAACTTGCAGCATACCGAACTCTTTTAAACTGCTGAGTTCAGTGCGTAAACGCTTCGGGGTCCGTATGAATAATAGAACACCGGGGAGTCATTAGTTAAGATTAGAGATCTTCCAGAATTGCGGAAATACCTCTTAAGATACCTTCTGCGCAACGGAAGATAATACCTTTTGCTAGGATACACCAGTAACATTTTGCTCCGGTGTGCATATTTGTATGGATATGAGTACGAGTGTGTTTCCGGAACGTTGAATTTCCACTACTGGTGGGAGAAATTTTCGACAAGAAAAGGCGAGAAATTTATATTCCTCTGAGGAGGGTTTGGCCCATTATTTTTGTTGGAAGAGAAGGTTCGAAGATTGACTCACGCTGCACCAAAGCTCTTGGGTTGTGGTTGTATATTAAATTTTATAAAAGTGAGATTCATCAAACCACATTCTGGCTATCTCAGGAGACACACTCTGGAGGAAAAGTTCTTTGGGACCCCTTGCAGAGAGACTTAACATCTCAATCACGTATATTATAGAATGCATGGGACGCTGTTTCTAGAAGTTTCTATATTATGTCACTTGAAATATTAGTAGAATTGTGTTCAGAGATTTAGTTCAAGGGGATTATTGTAAGATTTTTTTCTTATTACAGAAATGACAAATAGGTTTTTTAAGCAATTGATATAAAATAATATTGTCTGAATTGCATAGTTCCATCTGAAGAAGAAAATATTTTTTCACACATTTTTTTTTTAATTCTCATTCTTTAAAAGAAACTGGTTAATCACATACAATGCTCAGAAATTCAGTTTCTGAAATGGTCCTTGAATTCACATTATTTTAATACCTGGATATTGACACCAATGATTAAAAAAATGTACTTTTAAAAATACCAATCTGTAGATGAGGCATATATTATAGCTAAATAAAAGATAATCAAAAAGCAATTATGTTTTCAGTGACATTTTTCTTAGCCGCGTTTGAAAAGGAAAGCTAATCCAGATTGTATATTAAAAGTTAATTAATGTGTATTCATAACTCGACATTTACTTAATTTTTATAAGCATTGTTTGGATAATTTTTTCCCAATGTTCTTAATTGGGAGTTTTAAAAACAATAGCGACAAATTTATCTTGATAATAAAAATACTGAGTCATGTAGGATTAACTAAAAATATTTTTCTTGTTATTAATTCAATGCTCTAAAGATTTAATCGACGCATAAATAATAATTATTTTTTTACTGTGCAGATTATTTTTAGGCTTCAAATTTCATTATCAAAATAGATGTAAAATTGTTATTTTTTTGGTTATTACTCTTATTATAGTAAAACGTTTACTGAAGTGTTTCAATATATGAGATAAAGTAATTTACACCCATTAATATAAATTGACATGAGTTGAACTCTATGTAACAGTAACTGTTTTCCTCGGCCCTCTAACGGCCACTACCATGATCAATCAGTCCGAGTCTTGTAAGCGAGCGTAAAGCTTGATGTAGACCCTAAGTATTATTTTAACATACATATTTTAAATGTTATTGTTCTAAATAGTTTTGTCTCTGTGTAAATCATGTCCTTTAATTTCATTAAATGCATTTTATTTTAATTGGCATGGTTTATTGATTTTAATAGTCTACCCTGACAGAATTAAAATTTTGGCACCCTTTCGGTCACAATAACTTAGCAGCTCAACGCTCGACCCGAATTAATATTAAACATTTAAAACATCAATGTTTACATTCTAAGGCAGGGAATCGCTTTCTTTTTCAGCTTTTTAGGATAACTAGGTTATGACGAAAAGAAACCAGCTGAAGTTCTTCATCCGAAGAATAAAGAGTACTAGATAAGTTTTTTATTGTTTTATAAATCTTACTGGTAATAGTTTCTAATTATTAATTTACCAAAAATTAATTATTATTTACTCTCGAAGAATTAATTTACCAAAAAACTAAATTTTGATTTAATCAAACTAGATGAAGTTTTGTTTTTAAACATGTTTCTTTTCTTCACCCGAAGAAAACCGAAAGTGTCAGATATGTTGTATTAAATCTTATTAATATTAGTTAAAAATTCAATTCCGTCCAACCTGAGGAATTAATTTATTTGAAAATAACACACAGAATTGTTGTTGCTATTAAAATGTAACTCAGGATGATTATGTTAATTAATCTTTAATATCGTCAATTCAGACGAACTAAAAAAAAAGTTGTAAATAAAAGTCAGTATGGATACTTTTATATTTAAGTTCTTGAGTAAATTGATTAGTTTTTCTTTTGAAATACTGAATATTCCCTGAAAATATTCACATGTTGGAGCTTTTACAGGAATGGAAAAGAAATAAAGCGCGTAGAACTAGAGTTATTTTGATAGGAATAAGGATTCAAAGTCCAGACTGGAAAAACAGCAGAGTAAGCATAAATCAGAATCATTTAACACCAGTCTCTTCCTGTCTGAGCAGCTATTAGATGAAGAGAATATTATTCTTTCTTTTTTGAATTGCTTTCATTTTAATGAGTAGGTATTTATTCGGAAAATATTAAGCATTTCAGAGCATAAACTTGTTATAGAACTTTTCTTTCTTTAAATTTTATTATTCTTTTATTTATTCGTATAAAAATGAATTAAACAGTAATTTTTACAGTGTTATAAAACTTATATGTGTTCAATAAAAATAAAGTATTTGTGAATATGGTATATTTTGATTGATATTTGAATACAGTAATTTAAAGAATTGTTATATTCTTTTATAAATTGTTTATATATTGTTTCTACTAAGAAAGGATATTCATAGTAATTGTTGAAATTGACCTCATAAAATGGTTTTATGTTGAATATCACAAGATATTAAAAATGCTGAAAGGGGGGTAAAGTATTATTTTGATAACTCATTTCCGGTAGCTCTAAAATAAGATTGTTATAAATAACTTTGGTGTTGTTGATTTATACTTCTAAAAGGCATATTCGAGGGCATTATTTTTATTGTAGTAATTGATTTTCATATGAAAAAGATTCGGTCATTATTTTTATAGTTTGATAACAAAGAACTTTGAATATATATATATATACAGTGGGTAAAAAAGGTTTCCTTAAGGTCTAAATTTAAGAATAAATGAACATAATTTGTGAAGTATTGCATCTTTTCTTTAAATACTGTTTATATGTGTTTAGTATAAGTCTATAGAAAGAGATTTTTATAACTTTTTATTTTTACAAAACGAGAAAAGCAAATTATTTGCAATATCTAAGGTAAATTAAAAATTGCAGTGCAAAAAAAGTTTCCCTTACTCTCTATACAAATTCTTTCTGACGTCTTTAAAACAGGCCCGCAGTAAATCTTTGACGTTAGAAAGCTAATTACTTATAAGAAAACAACATATCGATAGTTGTTGAGTTCAAGTTTGTTCTTGATCGTCTCAAAATGAAAGTTCCCAGAGCTATTCGGGAATTAGTGATTAAATTGCGAAAAGAAGGATTATCCATGAAAAGGATTAGTGAAATGACTAAAAAATGGAAGACTACTGTGCAATATATCATTGAAAGATATCGTAAACTTCATTCACTTGAGGACAGAGATTGATCCTGGAGACCGTCAAAATTGGATCAAGTTCATAAAAGAAACATCATACGCCAAGTTCAAGAAAATCCCCGTATTAGGGCACAGCAATTGGCAGCTGATTTAATGGTTGGTTACAACATTAAAGTCTCAACTCAAACCGTGAGAAATATTATTAAAAAAAGGGGTTATCATGGACGTGCGGCCCGGAAAAAACCCTGTATAAGTTTGTGTAACAAGAAAAAGCACCTCGAGTTTGCAAAGAAGTATGCAAGCAAGCCATTAACTTTTTGGGATTCCATTCTTTTTAGCGATGAATCCAAATTTAACATTCATGGGTCAGATGGCCAAGTTATGGTGTGGAGAAAACCAAACGAACAAATGCTAACTAGGAATTTATGCGGAACTGTGAAGCACGATGGCGGCAGTGTTATAGTGTGGAGGTGTATGAGTGCTTCTGGAGTAGGAAATTTGCAATTCATTGAGGGAAACAGGGATCGATATGGATATCTGGATGTTCTTAAACAAATTATGTTATCCAGAGTAGAGAAACTATCTCTTGGAACTGAATTTACTTTTCAGCAGGACAACGATCCTAAACACACCTCTAAGATTTGCCAAGAGTGTTGCCTTTACCATGTTAAACAACAATTTAGTAGCCCTCCAAAGTCACCCGATTCAAACCCCATCGAACATTTGTAAGAAGAAATTGGCCGACAATTTAAAAAATATGACATAAAAAACAAAGTTGAACTCAAAAGTGCCATTAGTAGCATTTGGTGTAATATTTCTCCAGAAAAAAGAAAAAAAACTTGTAGGGGTAATGTCACAATGTTTAAGAGAGGTGATAAAGGCCAAAGGAGGGTCTACTGATCATTAAATGTATTTTGCATTTTTGTAAACTTTTTTCGTGTGCTAGGGCACCTTACGGAAACTTTTTTGTTCCATGTTTAAGGCATTTTTTGAGTTTTTAAGATTTATCACTTAGTTTTGTCTGTATTATCATCCTTTTAATATGCATAAATATTAAATAATATTAGTTTTAACTCATTTTTAAGTTTTCATTTTTACCATTATGAACTTTCTGTGACAAATCAAACTTTGATTTGCATTTGTATCTGCGAAAGGATACTTTTTTATCCACTGTAT
>JAPMOQ010060798.1:824957-854095 GCA_026543055.1 Argiope trifasciata
CATAAAATATGGAATTTCAATTTTATGCGTCATAGAACTTACATTTCTTATTAACTAAGGTAAATTAAAATTATTGTTTGGAAATAAGTAAATATTAAAATCTGTATTTAAAAAGTATTTTGCATAATCGTTATATACTTTTGAAGTATTTTAATTAAGATAAAGCGTTATTTCTCCTAAATCATAAAACTGTGCATCATTAAACATTAATTAAAATTTAGAACTAAATTTTTTTTTTAAACATGGCGTATTTAGCAACTGGAAGTAAACAATATTTGATCAATCTAGCAACCGATTTGGGATTACAGGTAACAGAAGGTCTTAAAGTGGTTCAATTTAAAGAACTGAAACTGAGTGCGGGGTCTTATGATGAGGAGTTCGCAAAAAATTTGTACAAGGTGACTATTGATCAATGCCTGGCATATGAAACAGAAGCTGAAAGTATGGCAGCTGAAAGACAGACAGAACGTTTGTTCAAACTTGAAAAATTAAAGATCCAAGCAGAATCCAATCAAAAAATGACTAATGAAAGTCCCCCTCAAGAAATATCTGATCAGCTTAAATTTGATATTAGTCGAATTCTTCTAAAGTTCAACCCAAAGGAAGATGAAATTGGGCTTTACCTAACTATGTTTGAAAGACAAATAAAATTTGTAAACACACCAGAAGCCAACTAAGTTCCATACTTCATCGATTCCTAACCCTCTGAAATAAATCAAATGATAGTGAAAGAGAATGAAGAAGACTCTAAACATTATGCAAAAATCAAAGAAATGTTTTGAAAAAGATGTCGCCTCTGTCCTGATAGGTTCCGACTGTTGTATGCGTAACACCTAAAAAGTGCAGACATTACATGGATTACAAGATTACACTTTTGAATTGAAATCCTATTTTGAAGGATAAGCAACGTAACTAAACATTTCCACTTATGAAGAATTGAAGGACATAATAATAGCAGATCAAATAAAAAGGTGAACCCACACCTGAAGTGAAACGGCATTTTGTGGATTCTTGGTCAGAATTGAATAAACCATTTTAGCTCATTGAGAAGCTCGATAGCTATGAAACTGTCTAATTAAGTATGAATAAAAGTCCTTCTGGCGTTGTGAAGAAACCAATGTTAAAAATATGTTTGGAAAATGTCTGGAAAGTCCAACGTTGTCGCAAATCTCCTGTCTGGACCAAATGATGAAAAAAAAGGGTTCGTGTTTAACCTCAATACTATATCTATTGGACTACCGTCTCGAAGATCTAAAGACATCTGCAATGAACAGATGAAAGACGAGAATGTAAGAAAAGATATTGATTATTTTGAAATTGGAAGGAAAGATGAAGACAAGTAGAGGATATCTCATCAATCGGGGTATCTTTTACCGATATTTTCCAGACACTAAATCCTGGGAGGCCCAGCTTGTTGTTCCTTGTCATGAAAGAGAACGAGTATTACAGCAATACCACGATTCACCCACTGCAGGAAATATTGAAGCTAAAGGAAGGTACTTCAAGATTTCTGCTCGATATTACTTTCTTGGAATAAGAAAATTTATTACAGAATATGTAAAAAATTGTGCTGAATTCAATCGGTACAAACCAAGTAATCAAAAATCTGCTATATTATTGAGAACGCTCATTTATGCTCAACGATTCGAAACTTCTGCATTCGAAATTTTCTTCCCTTTACGAGAAGCTCAAACTGGAAAGAAATGGATATTTTTAATTGAGGATACCAGTACAAAAAAGATATATCTCTTCGCTCTAGACAATGCTACAGCACAAAATTGTGCGAAGATCTTAATGGAAGAAGTTTTTCTTCGCTATGGATTACCACGAAGACTAATTTCTGACAACGGTAGCCAATTCATTAGTGCGGTAATATAGTAAACCTGCAACTCTTTGCTATCAAACAATAATTAATTGCAGTTTATCATCCTAAGGTGAATCCACCAGAAAGAAAAAATCGTGATCTGAAGCCCAAACTAGCTATCCTAGTTTTGGGAAGAACAATTGGCAGAGATCCAATTTGCCATGAATACTTCAAAATGTGATACTACTGGTTACAATGCAGCATATTTGCAATTCGGACGTGAATTAAGAACAACAGACGATGTAAACCCTGATTTAAGAAGTCTCATTGAAAACGACAACTTTGTAGCAGAGATAAGGTGCAGAGAGGGTGGAACAAAAACAAGATCAAAGAAAGAAAGATTTTAATAAAAATAGAAGATAAGTGTACTACCAGCCTGGTGACAAGGTCTATGAGAATTTCCATCCTATAAGCAGTAGATGCAACAAACGAGGCAAGAAATTTTTCCCAAAAAGAGAAGGCCCTTATCTCGTAATCACAAACAGATCTCCTATCCATATGACCTTGCTGATCCCAGTGCACCAGATCAAGTTCTTGGAACATACCATACTAATATGTTGAAACTGTACGAACTGCCTCAAGAAAGGAACATAAGTCCAGTAGTTCCAACCAAGAGAAGAGGTAGATCTAAGAAGTTCAGTGCTGACTCTTCGCAGAGACGTCGTGCAAGCCAGAGGGGAAGTCTGTAACCGTAACTGTTTTCCTCGGCCCTCTAGCGGCAGCTGACATGAACAATCAGTACTTGTCTAGTAAGCGAGCCTAAAACATGATGTAGTCCCCTAGTATTATTTTAATGTATTTATGTTAAATGATAGTGTCCTGAATAGTTTTGTACCCATATAAATTGTCTCCTTTAATGCCATTAAATATATTTTAACTTAATTAGCATGATTTATTGATTTTAATAGTCTACCTAGACAATAATAAAATTCTGGCACCCTTTCGGTCACATCTATAAAAAATTATTGTTGCCTAATTTCTAATTCTATGAATATACTTATAAATAAATCTATAGCTTTTAAAAACTTCTTTATTACTAATTTTTCCTCCATATCTTTTGCTTCTTTCACCCTGAATTAATTATGCTCGCAAATAAACAGAAATATATAATAATATTATAAATAATCTAATCTAAATAATTTAAATATGTAGGAATCCCAATCATAAAAAAATGAATTAAAACCGACTTAATTTGATATGAAAACATAATATAATATATTTATAGAAGTATAATTCTTAATTATATTTTACAAAAATTGTAAACAGAAAAATAGATATTTTTAGATTCATTTTTAATAGTAATAATTATCATAAAGAAAATGTATTATTAAGGGAAGTCGATTTTTTTAATTCTGTTAAAACAGTTGAATTAATAATTTCTTCCAGATTAATTCATGTATATCAAAGTAACGCATACAGAAATAACTGCGGGGATGTTTATTAAAAATTTATGACTTAAAATAAATTCAAATGGTAATTGTAATATGTATAGCTGGAGGCAATTCAAATTCTTCTTAAAACTAGAATGACCCCTTTAGAAATTGTTTTTCAAATGCAATCTCTTATTAATTATAATTCAATTATTAATATATTAACTATATAAAGTAATAAAAAAATTTCCCTAATATTCTTAATTTACGTTAATAGTGATTATCTGTAAATGAACAATTTCCATCTTGATTATTTCATTATCTGAATATAAGATCTTTAATAAACCATTTTTTGCTTAATTATTCTTATTTCCCATTAATTAAGGCTTTAAATTAATCATTACCATTTCAGTGCTTCCTTATTTACGAATGATATCTTTAATAAATCTTTTCCAGTATTATTCTTATTTCTAGATATTGAAAAATAATTTCGAATTCAATTCAGCTGCATTTGAACTGATTTTCTCACTGTGAAAAATAAAACAATAAAAAGAAAATAAGTGCGTTGATTTAATTAAAAATGCTCATTAAATAATTAGAAAAGTAGTTTCGAGACTTCTTTTTTTTCTACTGTTGAGCTTTTAAAAACTGATTTAAAGGATAATGGATTCATAATCAAATTAACGATAAAAGACATTTATATATTATTATTACGAATTAATGTGAAAACAGTAACCGTCTGTTATACAGAGTTTTTAAATGAAAAAAAAAAAGGTGGGGAAGTACTTGAGTTTCAAAAGACAAAAATGAATAATGAATTATTAATTAACTTAATTTTCAAATACTGATTTGTTTCGAATGAAAAGTCTTTTTTTTTTGTGCTATTTATTAAGTTTTAATGCTTCAAAGGCTCTAACATCAAAAATGCAACATGCTATGTTCTGGGTAAATATAGAAATATTAGGAAATTATTCGAAAATTAATCTGAAATTAATAATATAATTCATACTTAAAATTGAAAATTAAAATTCAAATATGTTCTATATATTTTATTTTTCTTTACAACTTTTTAAAAATTTTGTGTAATTTAAAAATTGTGTAATGTACATTGACAATTTTGTTTGTAAAAGATAATTCATTAGGTAATAAATGACATTCATTTCCATAGCATGTACGAAATACAAGATTAATTTCTAAACATTTTAATCGTAATTTTTTATTAATCGAATAAATAACTTTTGGATATCTGAGATCGAGATAAACTTCTGATTCGTGCTGCCATCTGTCAGGGACAAAAGGAAAGAAACTGTACTTTTCGACGAAGATTATGGAAGGTTGTAACTTAGCAATTTCTTAAAAATTCATTAAAGAAAAATATTATTTTGAGCATAATCTAGTATTCAGTATTTCAACAAAATTAAGCCAAATTAAAAAAATAATGATTTGTTCTAAGATGACAAATTAAATGGTTGGAATTCTATATATTTGAAACAGCCAGCTAAATTTGCAATTCATTATATGTACTAAAGTTGAAGATTGCATATTTTCATAATTTTTTTTTCAACGTTTCAAATGTGTTTTTATAAAAAAAATGAATAAAATATTTTAAAAGTAAAAATACAGATTAAGGAATTTATAATACATTGCAAACTTTTCTTCTATGCAATGGGATTGAAATTCTTAAAACTTTAATTTATAAATGCTTCATGCATGCTTCTGAAAAAGGCACGGCAACTAGAAATATATTCCAATAATATTATAAAAATGAGATATTATGTAATATTTGAATCACCTACTATGAATATCTAAATCATCTATTTGCTATAAATATACAGTTACAAATAGTGACAAATTTTTTAGATTAGTTAAAATTTTGAACAGATAGCTTAGCAAAAGCATTGATTTTTTTGGAAAAGAAGAAAATATCCTTTTATCAAAACTTCCTAACTAATTTTGAATCGTAAACGGATTATTTTTTTATTTTTAAAAATAATAATTATATATAACTAATCTTGTATGATAACATAGAAAAATAACCTAATATAATTTCAATAATTATCACTTTTTTTTTCTTTTAGAACTTTTGACAACTTTTAAAATTAAGTTCCATAAAATAATTAAAAAAAAAAAGTATATGCGTCAGAAGTGAAATTATTATATTCAAACAATGATTTATTCTTAGAATAAAGGTGATAAATATTTAAGAATAAATTCAATCATATTGAATAGTATTGAAGTAAACAGTTTTTTTTTTCTTTTATAAATCTGGAAAATTGTTTTCCATATTATTTGAATGAATAACTGTGATTACTAAGCATAAAATTCCTTGAAATCAAAGCAGTTATGGGATATAATTGTCCCAATTAGGAAAATTTTCAATATATCTAATAATTAATATCCCATTCTTCTATAATTGACTCCAAACAAACTTGCTTTCATTTTCACGATTCAATAATAATCCTTTTTCAACGAATCATATCGAATGAAATGCTAATACACCAGAAAATTTATATTCTGTTTTGTAATTGAAGCCGAAATACAGAACCGTAAAAACCAAAAATAACCACCACGATTTACCATAACCACAAAAATATGAAATGAAAACTCCTCTCTCCGCATCCACTTGCATTCGCTTTGATCATTTATTCAAAACCACAATGCAGGCTTAAAATTTCATCAAAAGATGCTTCCGCATTTAATATTCCTTTAGCCTTTGTAATGATAAAATGCAGCAGAGTTTTCACCCTTCCATTTACATCTGGTTGCATTCATATTGATAACACCCCGCGAATTATTTATGTTAGTTTGCCTCCTCATATTCACTTTTGTTTGCCTTGTTTCGTTTTCCCCCCACAAAGCTATGCGTGGAAAACAATTCCCTTCCGCAAAGCGAATTGGGAAATCACATTGTTTGGATGTTTTGTTTGAGACATTTTTTTCCCAGCACAGCTTCATTCTTTTGCCGTAAAACCGGATAATTATTCACGTGCATGAATATCCTGTTTTGAGCTTATTATGCTTTTTTTTTCAAGCTCTCTTTCTCGAGTTAAAATCGAAATAAATCCCCTTTTTGCTATTTTCGACTCATGAAGAATTAATTAGAAGGGTCGAGTTTTCAATTTTTGTTGCATCTTCCTTTATAGGAAAAATTAGCTTGGTGAATGTTACTTTTTTTTGCTCCATTTGAATCTTTAATTTTCGACGCTAATTTGTTTTGTAAGATATACGGCTGATAATTGAAAACTAAGGATTACAAGAAAATATGGCTTTGAAAGATGCATCATTTTAAGAGCTATAATATTTCTTTTTTTTTTTTGGTTTTTTAAGGAAAGTTTTACATATTTATTTAATAGATGATGTGAAACAGTATCATTTCTGTGGAAGTATTTAATTGGATTGATATCATTTTAAAGATAGGTGTTAATTTAAAGTAAAATATGTATACAATTAATATAGTAATGAAATTAAAGGAACAGATTAAAAATAATTTTAAGTTCTTTTTTTTATTTGACAAATTATAATAAATAATATAATGAAGCAAAAGAAGAAGTATTCTTCAGGTTACTTATATTCAAGTTTGATTGGTTTCATGGTAATCATGGTTAAAAAAAACACAGATGACAACTCAAAGCCACTAGTCTTTGGATATCGTTTCTAGCTATGAGTTTCGTTTTTCTATATTTTAATCTGAGAACGTGTAATTATAAATACATTATAAAATGGAAAAAAATGAAGAAATGTTCTTCAAATTACTCATATTCAAGTGTGGTTTGGTTTGGTGGTACGTATTGACGCCAAATCCATATTTAATCATACTTAGCCAAAGATATGGTTTAAATAGAGAACATGTATAAAGGCTCAAAACACTAATTTTTGAGAAAGCAATAGTATATATATATATATATATATATATATATATATATAACAAACTATAAAAATGATAGTATAAGATGATAGTGACGGAATTAAATGAAAAAAAAAACAAGTAACTTTTTTAAAATCTAAAACTAAAACTGGATGGTGTTGTTTCCTCACTAGGCAATGCACATTTAAAATTGGAGAATTAAAAACTGGATATTCAGTTGAAGCACACTAAATACTTAAATTTACAAGACAGGAACAGGTAGGATAATGTTCTCCAAACAAAAAGTGTCTATGTAGAAAGTATGTATGGCCAATACGGAGTCTTTACAACTCGAAATCGAGATTGCTTATTGGAAACTAGGGCCAAATTGTAATAGATAGCTTAATCGAATGTAGTTTTTTTTAAGCACTTTATTAATTCCAAGACATCTATGGAACAGAACGTATATAGTGTGCCAAATAAGCTTTAACATATTTCGATACTCATAACTCAATTTATTTAAGCTAACACATATCCTATTGGTAGTAAAAATGCTGTATTGGCTGTTATATGTGTTGTACCATTGATATCTACCCCTCAATCAGCCAAAATTGCGTGTCTTTAATTATCTTGTAGAAAGCTTTATTCCTTAATATTTATATAATATGTAGTGCTCAGATTGATTATAAATGATTGTGGTCAAAATAACAAATCCCTGAGTGTTCAGTGACCAAAAAAATGTGACAGTCTCATATTTGATGGACCTAAAAAAAGAGATAAAGCGTTTTCCTATTTCAGGACAATATATTTAAATGTATTATAAATTTATATCGACCTTTGTTTAACCTTTCATTTTGTATTATAATTTTGAACGGAGAATATGTTACATATCACTACATATTTTTAAAATTTTATTTTAGACTAATATTTAATTTAAATCTTTCGGGTAGCACAATTTTTCTTTAAAAAATTTACAAGAAAATAACTAAGTGGCATTTTTTATAGGAATGGTATAGTTATCTACTGTGAGTAATGAAAATGATTGTCCGATTATTTTCGGAGGTGTAAGATTCTTTCCTGTTTACAAGACAAAATCTCTATTTTTAAAGTCTATTTTTGATTTCAAACGGTGGTAATAGATTTTTATCTTCTAAAGCAAAAACCAAAAAAAAATCCTTGCGGAGTTATGATATAACGTTTAATAATTTTGCAACTAAAAATTGAGGTCTTAGAAATGAAAAATACACATGCGTATCTTTATACTCTTGGCTCTAAATGTCAAATTTTCTCACTTATAGCTACCAAATTTAACAAAACTTATACCTTGGAGGAGGATGGATACAGTTATAGAAATGAATATTTTAACATTTTAATTATTTTATCTAATTAAAAGTTAAAGTGTATATCATCTTCTCCCATGATAACTGTTTCATAATATTTATGCACAAATTAGATTTTTGAACCTTTTTAAAATATAAAATAAATTAAGTTACCTTATTTCCTGATAGAGATTGCAAATTTTTAATGAATTATTTCAATCACGTGCTCTACTCACACTACTGCAATTTCTCACTTCTCGAGAGAAGGGAAAAAATCCAACCAACGATATTCTTTTGAAGTTACTTAAGATTCCTTTTTTTGTGTATATATATTCATATAAGCAGTAAGTAAAATGTAAGATAAAAATATATGTCTGCTTCAAAGTTTATAGCACTTTTATACACAAAAAAGTTTTTCGCGAAATTATGGACATAGACACCATTTAGAACCATCTGATGAAAAAGGTGGTTAATAATATAATATGTTAAACGTTTGGGATTATATCTTATAATAATTCAGGAGGAAACTGCATATTACGTAAATAGTTTTATATAAATAGATTTTAATTCAAAAGATTACGCCTAGAAATAGGAAACAAATTTCTATGATATATGTAAAGATCGCTGTTTACACATGTTTAAACAATAATATTATTTAATATGAAATAATATGAATAAAAAAATAAGGATAATGTTCAACACACACACACACACACACACACACACACACACACACACACACACACACACACACACACACACAATTAAACACTTTTCAATTCATCAATACCTTTAGAAGGAATATTCATTTTTCAGTAATGCGCTAGAACATTTTACATATGCTCAATGGCTATTATACAAATCATTTAAATATTTTCTGCTGTGATAACACTCAATTTTACAGTTTTTGCTACAAATAAATAAGTATATTTACGTGAAAGGAGTTACGAATGTAGGTCATATCTATTTGTAGGAAAAAAAAAATAATTTAAAAAAGTCAGTGGAAGAAAAATGATTCATAACAAAAGAAATCACTCAAGTCTTCTCAGATTTTATCAAGTAAAAATAAACTTTGTGGATTAAAATATAGTTAGTATGACTACGAGTTTTAAATTATGACAGCAAATTGTAAAAAATATATATATATCTTTTACCTACAAATTCAATTACACATTAATGTGATTATCATTTCATTTCATTTCTTTCACATAAATAAATGAGTTTTGAACGATTGACTTTATATAGATGTTTTTGTCATAATAATACGTTTTTCTAATTCTGTCAAAATTATTAGGTAAAAGACATAAAAAAAAAATATTGGAATAATTTGCATCGTTTAACTTTTTTTTTCTTCTTATTTTCTTATATTTTTTGGGCTTACATTTGCATTTTTTAAAAAATCTGAAAATTTTCCTACATTAAAAAAATGAAAAAAATAATAAGTGAAGTTTATGCAAAATCTAAAATTATTAAATACATTAAAAAAAATCAATGCCAACGACCTTATTACAGAACAAAACTTGCGCTCTAAAAAAATTGATTTTCATAAAGATCCTTAGCATATTTACGATATTAAATGTAAATTATTTTTGGTTATTTATTTATGAAGGTAAAGATGCATAAATCAAGAACGAATATATTTTTAAAAATAATCAGGACCGATTTTATTAAACTGAAATATTTAAAAACTTCGGGTTAGAAAAATAAAAATCTATATTTTCTCTTTTTGATCCCAGTGGAATTTTTTAAAAATAAAAACACCTAAAAGTCATAGTTGATGTATTTCACTGATAATTGTTCGTTTAAATACTTTTAGCTTTTACATACTTTCATAAAAACTATTTTATTCCTCATTTTACCATTTGTCGTGGCGCCATCTATTGGAATGATCAATGATAAAATATGATAATCTAGTGTGAAAGAGGAGGAAATATATTCACTTTATTTTCTTAATACTAATAAAAATAAATACGTAATATTTTAATGTTTTTCGATACATTAAATTCTATTTATATAAACAGAATAATAAAATGAAAAATCAATAAAAATAAATAGGAATTTTGGATACAGTCAAAACTTTTCAAATCCGGCGTAAAGTTAAATCTAAAGAGTATGAATCTAATGCCCAGCAAGAAAATAAAAGTTTGAATTTATAATAATTTGTTTCAATATAGTATGAATTTATAGTTTTTATAAGTATATTTTATATAAAGATTCATAATATTCACTTCTACAAACATATTTTAACGTTATCTTTTTATATGGTGTTATCAATTCTTTGAATTTTACTGCCAAGTAGATCTGATTTGATAATTTCTTTAATTCATTTTATTTATATAAAAATTATTTTTATGTAAAAATTTATTGTTTCAAAAGTGTTTTGACACACAAAAAATATTTCTTTACAGTCTTAAAAGAGTTTTGATGAAAAAAAAACCCCCATAAAAAAGCCATTTAGTAATGTTATGAAAAAGCTAACATAACTATATGAAACTGCTTTATTTTTTGTATAAAAATGCTTTAATTCCTGAAAAGTCGTAAAATAGAAATTACAAGTAAATATAAATATTAAAATTCTTTTATAAATCTTTTATCTTTCTGCATCCTTTTTTTCTTTCTTTTTTGATGTTTTACATAGAAATTCAGCAAGAAAAATGTTTCTATTGATTTTCTAATGATATTTGAAGAAATGTCTATACATTTATTTTAACACTTTTTTCCAATTACTAATGCTAGTTACTTAAAAAATCAAATAAGGATATTAAATGATTTTTATAAGATTAAAATCGTGCGTAGCAATTAAATAAAAAAATTATTAAATATGGTAAAAGGAAAAAAAAAATCAGTTTTTATTTCTGCATCTAAAGGAAAATTATTCATAAACTATCCATATTAATCTCTTAACCATGAGAGAAACAAACAAGTATCACATTGAAATTTTAGGTCATTATCTTATTAATCTCCGAAAACATTTATTTGAAAATGAAATGTTTTTTAATGTATAATGCTTAATTTGATTGGTGGGATGTACACATAATCTTATATTATTTATGTCCAATTTTTCCTTATAATCTTTTCTGCTTCCAAATTAATAATGTTATAAAAAATAGTGTATTATATGAATAGTAATTACTAAAAGCCTTCTTCTATTACTAATTTTTGAACCACTTAAATTAATTTCAAATAGGATGTCGTTTACGATTCAATGGGAAAAAGTAAGAGAGTAAAAACGCCTCTTGGTTAGATTAAGATATTTTTTCTGATATTTTTAGGTCAATACAAATTTAATTCAAAAACCGACGATTCCTTCATTTAAAAACAATAAAGTTACAAATGCCATAGAAACTTCTGCATTAACTATATGATTTTTTCTCAAGCTAATATTTAGTTAAATTATATTCAAATAAATTTTCTAATTCCTTTTATAACATACATTAGTATCAGTGAAGAATAAATATTGAAGAAAAGTAAAACACACACACACACACACACACACACACACACACACACACACACACACACACACACACGCACACACACGCACACACACGCACACACACACACACATACACACACACACACACACATATATATATATATATATATATATTCATTTTAAAGAATCATCTTGATGATATTTTCTATGACAACAAAGATTTTAAATAATGAAGAAAACTTAAGGCTAATTTCTTTCTTATTAGACCATAACTATCTCAATAACTGAAATCAAATAAAATCTAATTAAGTAAATAAATAGAAAATTTAGAAACATCAGTTTAAGGTGTCAGTTTACGCAAACTAGCAATATTGATTTATAATTTTTAAAGGAGGATTTTAAACAAGAAATCTGATACTTTAAAAAACTTCTAATCATAAAACTTTCAACTTCAGGCATGTTATTAAGGCCTTCTAATCTTTGATGGTTTTAACATTTGTCTTTAAATACTGCAATAAATTACGTTTCACTTAGCGGCAAGTGTAAAAAATGTAAAATTACTAGAAAATAAATTTTTGATAATTATATTGGCTTGAGTTTCGTTATATTCCTGCAAGCATTAAGAATTTCTTCTTGCACTTAAGAAATTATGCATTGAATTTCCTTACTCTTTATTCATAAGCTTGTATTTTATATTGTAAATAGAAGTACCTCCAATTTCATTTCAATAAGTTATTTTGGAAGAAATCATAGCATTTTTGAAAATGAATAATCATGCTTGTTATGAGGAATATTCCTAATTACGAATATATAAATAATAAATAAATATTCTTTCTACTCATATGTTAATTTATGATTACAAATTAGAGAAGTTTCTTTGTCTTGTGTATATATAAATATATATACTTTTTTAGAAATAAAGGAATTTGTTAATAATGGGCGTGAAATATCTGCAAATAATTGTGATATAATGTAATTTCTAAAGAAGTCACTTATATTTCTTATTACATCATTAACATACAGACTGCAACGCAAAAAATACGTTTAGAATCGACACAATGGTTAGAATAAAGAAATGGTTGGATATTTTCCTGAGACATATTATGGATTTTAAAGCATAGATTAAAATTTGTTTTGAATAAATTTCTGCTTTCATTATTTAGAATATGAACAGCAAATTCAGAAGAATTCAGATTGCTGTTAAAAATCTCAAACATGATTAACGGAGCAAACTAAACATCTTAATAAAACATAAATTTCATTGAATAATTAAACAGTGTCTTTCAGTTTAGAGAAATGAAAAAGATCTAAAAATTAAATTGCAGAAAATTTTTGTTAGATCATTTTTTCAGAATTTGCGGGTAAACTTCCTTTTAATTTGCTTTTTTTTCTAATAGTCATTAATTGATATAAAATCGTTTTAATGTAATTTTTTTAAACTTGTGAATGATATTCATTCTAATTCTAGTTTTAAAATTAATTTCGTAGATATAAGAAGTAAGCACTTACTTTCAATTTGAAACATGCTTTAAACTCAAATAATTTATGGAATTTAAATGAATAAATACAGTGCTGAAAAATTATTATTCTAATATCTTTTGTTCAGTCAGCAAGCCCTATTACCCACATAAGTTAAACTACTCATTACTTAATAAAGTTTCAAATAAAAAATATCTTCGATATTCTTTTTCTAAAATTGACTGAATAACGAAGCTAAACATTTCAAATTATAAACCAATCAATGGCTAACTCTAGCAATCGCTATGCTTTGATTGACGAATCATCGTTTATTTTGCTCTCAAAGTGACTTAACATGCATTGAATCTACAATACAAGTGTTCTTATCAGTTTTAATCGCAACAGTTTGGAAATTTTCTTTTTAAATTTTTTTGGGGATTAGAGTTTTTAAAAAAATAACATTCGAATAAACAAAGAGCCCAATAAGAATTTAGACCACTAAATTTTCTTCATTATATTTATTGATAAATACACTATACAGTTACGTAAATCAATTAAAAAGGTTTTATTTAAGTATAAATATATCTCCAACGGTGTGAAAATGAATTACAAGCTTAATATTAAAACTTTCATCATGGTTGTTAGTCTCGCATTCTGTATTTCTTAAATACTGTAAAACATTTCAACTGTAGGGAGGGAATATATCTTATGACATAAATGCATTTGTGTATTTGTTGAAACACTTATTAAATTTTCTTGTTGAAAAGACAATAGATTTTGTTTGCAATCTTTTTTTAAAGCATTTATACATATGTATACATATTAAAAGCAATCATTTATGCTGTAAAATATACAAAATGTGATTTATAAAATAATTTCCATTAGAATATATGCAGAAAGACAAGTTTAATTTTTTTTTCAGTAGCACTGAAACATGAAATATAATACTCATGCTTTTCCTGCTTCAAAAGAAATAGACAAAAACTTACCAGATGCATTTATCTCTTTCTTTTGTCAAATGTATTCTTATATTTTTAAGAAACTTCTTTACTTGAAAATTTAGTTTATCACCAGCTCATATTATTGTGTATATTTTTTTATTACAAAAACTGTAGAAATTAAAATCAGAACCCTTTTCCTGCGTCAGTCGAAGCTCTGTATTTACAACTATCTTTTAAGAATCATACAATTTCATTTAAAAAAATCATGATTTGAATCGCTATCAAAGTGTATTTATGAAACAATTATAGCATTCAGGCATCTGTTGTCATAGAAACCTTTCGTGCAATGTATTACTTCTTTTTCTTCAAATTTTAATCTAAACAAATATTTTTTTTAATCGAAATCTTATTCTCTTTTTTTTAAACTGAAAAATTTTGCTACACCAAAACCGTAAATTTAATTGGAAGAATAAGAGAAAATGAAAACCAATAA
This sequence comes from Argiope trifasciata, assembly GCA_026543055.1. Classification (NCBI taxonomy): domain Eukaryota; kingdom Metazoa; phylum Arthropoda; class Arachnida; order Araneae; family Araneidae; genus Argiope; species Argiope trifasciata. The sequence goes on from JAPMOQ010060798.1 coordinate 839,683, forward strand.
GAAATTAGTTTTCAAATTATTATTCAATAAATGAAAAATTGATTCAAATGTAAGTAAGTCTCATTATTATTTCATTATTATTCTTAAATGCCATAGAATCTAAACAAAGTATGCAAAGTAGAAATTTTCACAACCCAAATATAATCTGTACAACTCCATAAGTATTAATATCATGATGTAACTATCTATTATTTAACCATTGCAATAACTTTTGCAAATTGATATTAAAGACATATTATTTTCACTCCAAGGAAAAAAAAAACGGAAATAAAGACAAACAGCCCAATGGAAATATGTTTAATACATAGGTTCTCTCATTCCTTACCTGATATTCAATAAAACGCTTAATCCATCCATGTGGGAAGTTTTTCCAACCTTACAACTTTATTTCTCCCCCCATATCCAGGATTTCAGCTCCGTTCCCCCTCCAAAGAGAACAGTACATTGTATCCTATGACAGGCTTAACTTCTCAAAATGAAGATAAATTCTTTCTACAATGGAGTTGGGTGAGCGAAGTATCTGGGATACTTAACGCGTTGCTCATCAATTTTAATACACGAAATTTGAAAATCGATTACTCTTTTACGGAGACACCAAAGCCGTTGGTTCACCCTGAAATTCATTAACAATCAATATCAAACACAAAGACACAAGAGAACCTTGGCCATTAATTATGCTACCCTTTTGTCGGGTAAAATTCCTTTTTGGGATGAAGAACATTGCGCCGGTAAGTCCGCAGCTGAGATTTTTAAATTACCATTAATTTGAGTGGCAACAGATCGGTGAAATATCATCAGGCTATCAATGGGGTTAGGGGGGATAGGAGAGGGAGCGGAAAGAGGGGTGCTTTGGTAGACGACGGAAGACGAGCTTCGAATTCTAGAAAGTTTTTGAATTAATTTAAAGTTAGGGCTAAGTGAGCGTAATTGGTGATTTGTGGTTGTCGTACTGAATCGCAGAGATCATCCATTAGAATCTCTCTGATAGCATTTTTATTTCTGCATTTTGAAACACTTCTCTACTTTTTTTTAGAATATCAAGCAACACGTTTTAAATCGCGTTAATTAAAATTTAATAGAATCTTCCCCATAGCTCAAGAGACAGTAAAGTACAACACAACAAATCAAAATATAATTCTCTTAGAAAACCTATATGCTCTTTTTAAATTTGTGCTTTAATTGAAAATAAACTTCTTTGCTATCAAAGGGCATCGATGAGGAGTTTTGAATTCCAGAAATTTAATTATATATATTTTTATAATTTAATTTATTTCATTTCATTTTTATTTTATCGTAGCACGCTATTATATATTTCTTTTAGAAAAACTTACACTTTCAACTTAAATGCATGTTTTAACTGACTATTAACTTCTTTGTTAAAAAATGTCATCAATTAAGAGTTTATAATTCTAGAAACTTAATGACTTATAGATTATTTTTATTTTACTTTAGCATGAGATTTTAACTCTCTTGGAAAATTTATATGTTCTAACAATATTTGGGCTTTAATTGACATTAAGCTTTTTTATTGAGAAAGGACATTAATGACGAGTTTTTAATTCTAGAAATTTAATTTAATTTGTTTTATTTTTAATTTTTTGAAATTGCCATCATAAAGCTTCTGATCTGGATGCCATATGAATTGATAAATAGTATATATTTTAAATGTTTGCAATTTTAATGACAGCAAAAAATTTAAAATAAATCTTATGAAATATTGTTTAATATATTTAAAGCAATAGTGTACATTTCTATTTTATTAAAATATGTATCATTATATGTAGAAGAGTCAAAGAAAAATTTTGAATTATAGAAAGTTGAACTAATTTGCTATTAAATTTAAATTAATAACTGTGATCAATAATATAAAATACCAAAATATGAATATTTTTTACATGTATACAAAATATATTTGAATCCCAAAATGCATTTAAGTGCGAACTGATTGTTAAAAATATAATCAACTTAAATTGTTTGCTATATAATTTACAAGAAAGTTGGATTAAGCTCCAGATTTTTAAAATAATGAAGCCTATTTTGGTTATGTTATTTGATTTATGAATTTCTGCTCTAATCGGCATATTCTTCATTTTTGTTAATGCGACTCTTTCGTTACTAATCCGGCGATGCAAATTCTATACTGTAGATCTGGTTTTTATTTTAAGCGAGGAGTACAGCACATAAATCCTTGTTGATCATTTCAGATCTAGAACTTTTTTTGCACTAAAAACTAGCTCTTTATTAAGTAAGTTTTGAAAAAGTTATAACATGTATTTCAAAATGAAATTAATTAAGGCATATGATCGAATATAGTGAAAAGTATTTTGTAGCTATTATCAGCATCTTATGAAGCAGCTGTATTGCAAATATCATTATCGTATTTTTCTGACCGTTGTATATATTATTACCAATAATATATACAATAATATTGCAGATATTATTATATAAGTTATTATGTTCAATAATTTATCAGTATAATATTATAATTGTTTATATTTATTAGTTATTATCATAACGAATAAACATTATTTTCCCGAAGCAAATGAAAATAGTCCCCAAATTTATAGATAAAGACGAATTTTTCTTATCCATGAAACTGTATTTATTTTGGAGGGAAAAAGAACTGAACAGAATACAACTAAACTGAATGTTATAGTTACTGATATTTGGGGAACAAAATTTGGAAAAACAAAGAACAATAATCCAGCTCAAAAGAAATATGAGAAAGATGAAATATTGATTTTTAGATAGCTATCATAAAACACTTTAAATTTCTTCTATATAAAAAGCCTACGTTTTCTTTTTTCAATAATCTTAAAAGGATCAGATATCTTGCCGGAGACTAGGAGTCTGTCTGATCGATTACATATAATCGGGTTCAAAGCTAGTGAAACATCGTTTTTGATAGAAATTTAACATCTGACTCGTCTGTTTCCTTTTAAGTCTACACTTCGATAATGTTAAACCTTATAAGAAGTTAAAAATGTTAAATCAATGTATTTATAAGAGCTATAAAGGTATTAGGTATTCTTTGTTCAGCATTTTAATCCTGTACTTAATTCCTTTTCGCTCTACTTTTCAATAATGCAGTACCTTATAAGAAACTAAAAAAAAAATGTTAAATCAGTTCTAAATCAATCAATTTATAAGAGCTATAAATTGATTTCTTGTCTATAATTTTAATTCTTCACTTAATTCCTTTCAACTCTACACTTCAGTAATGTCGTACTTTATAAGAAGCTAAAAATGTTAAATCAGTGTAATTTAAGACGTATAAAGTGATTTCTTTAACAGCATTTTAAATCTTTACAGAGTTCTGTAATAATAGAATCGTTTTTGTTCATTTTTCATCATTTTGATCTTTTATTATTTAATTATTTATTAATTTAATTGATAGTTAATGTACTACAATTTTTATTCCAATCAAGCATTTGTAAAAAAATAAATTAAAATGAAAAATGCAATGATTATTTAAATAAAGAATTTTATCAGATTTATAAAAATCTTTTTTAATATAGTATTTTTCGTTTATTTAATGAATGAATTTCCTCATCAGCAAAAACAATTTCATTTAAATGTCCTGTTATTTCACTTTACAAAGTAATTATTCATATTTATATCGGTTTTCCTTTTTCCCTTGAATTTCAAATTATATCACAATAGAATAATTAATTAATTCAGAGCAGTTTTTTAAATGAAGTTTATTGAAAAAGTAAATACAGTTAAAAAGACAACATTTATTTAATTAAAGAAATAATCTGAACTTGTGTTCGGTGCTTTTGTTTTAATAGTTTTAATTATTTACTTGTATTTTTTTTAAAAATCACTCTATATGTGCTGTGTGATTGGATTATATTATGATAGAAAATGCAATATAAAATAATACTAGCATTTATTTTTGACTTCTTTATATTTATATATTTTTTCAAAATTTTACTCTGTTTAGATTCCAGTTATAAACGGAATTTAAGAACGTGGTTTGTAATACGGAAATGTCCCAAACCAATGTATTGATATTTTAAATATTGCCAATTCAAATTTTGATCGTTTTTTGTTACTATTTCTGTACTTCATATATATTTTTGAATATAGATGTGTTAGAACATGCAATTTCTATAACTTACTCCTTTAAATATTCATGATTTTATACTTTCTGCTTCAAAATAACAAGGGTCTATGCATATTTATAATAGTTTTGATCAATGCAATGTGTCCTTGTCAGATATTTATCGACTGAAAGAACAAAGTTCAATTGTATATTTATGTCATACAGTAATTTTCAGTAAAGATGCTCCTTAATTAATTGATACTATGAAAAAAAAACATTATCGAATATACTTAGGTATTATAACTTAGAATGTTAACTAACAACAAATATTTTCGGACAAGAATGACCTTGGATTTTATCGAATAAATTAAGCTAGTAAGCTTCTAAGTGCCTAGAATAAAATCTTTGTTAATAATATTAACTCCTTTTAAGATTCTGGTTTCATGCATTTTATTTATATAACCTTTTAATATTTGCATACAATATTACAAAAATACTTTCGATAATAAATTATGTAAATACTAAATCATTCTTTAAAGACACTCGTTTAATTTCGATTTCTAAAGAAAAATACATCTGCGATTAGAATACATGAATGTAATTTAATGAATAAATTAAAATTCTGAGTATGGCTGACATATTATTTAGAATCACCTCTCTAAATTAAATGCCTGATCTCTGTTTATTTTGATAATGTTTACGTTTTGACTTTTTATAAATTATCGTATTTATATAATGTTTGCGTATTAAAAGAAACAATGCATACTAATAAATAAAATAATTTTTACCGTACAATTTTGCATAATTTACAGCATAGGCTATTGACATTTGAGTCTGCAGTAAAATTTGTGATATTTAGAGAAAGAAACTGATATACAGTCACAAGCAAATCAATTAATTCGAAACTACCCTGTAGTTTCCTGATAAACATTCAACAATTAGTTTGTCAGTTAACATCAACAATACCAGGTACTATATTTAGCAAAATTCTATTAATGAATATCTGACAATAATTAAAAACATTAATTTTAGTCGGCATCTACACAAAGTTATGACAATACAAATATAAGGATGTCCCAAAAGTTTCTTTTTCATCGCGCAACGAATGGTTTTATGTGTCTCGCCTTGTATAAACATGAAGGTTTATTATGAAGGTAGCCGTCTATGGCATCGGTTTCATCAGTAAAAGTAGTATGTTTCGTTTATAACACCCCAAAAAAGTTATTTTATCCATTTGATGGGATTGGATAAGCGTAATTATCTACGAGCTCCTCTCTCAAGGTAAAATAATAAATTCTACAAAAAATGCCATCAAATAGATCAATTAAAAGCTGTTATAGCAAAAAACCTGAATTTATGAACCGATGCGGCCTTGTTTTACATTATAACAACGCGGGACCTCATATTACATTAGACGTAAGAAAGAAAATCGTAGGACTAATGATTGATGTTTAATGATGACGACTAATGATTGGGATGTTTTACCACATTCTGCATACTCTCCAGATCTCTCTCCATCTGACTATTACTGCTTTCTGTCATTAAAAAATTCTCTTCGAGATAACCGCTTTAAATCCATCATTGAAATAAAAATGCACCTAAAGGATAGTTTCTTGCCCAAAATTGCGGCAATTTTGGAAGAAAATATAATGAGGCTTCCAGAGAAACAGAAGAAACTACTAGAACAAAAGAATTCTTTTTTAACAAAATAAAAAATATATCTCAGAAAGTAAATATCGTGTATTCATTTCATATTAGAAATAGAAAAGAAACATATGGGACACCTTAATATTTCCAATACATAAAGACAAAAAGATTTCATTCCGACATAGACCACTTTTAATCAAAATTCTCATGTCTTATCTGCAAAACTATTAACTTGAAATGCGTGTCTTAAAAGATATTAAAAATAATTAAATCTACCATTTCTTTTAGTATATAGGTCATTACATCATTCACTATCGGGTTAGAAAAGTCCCGTATCCAAAGACGATCCCATATCTAATGAGTGTGATGAATGTAGTTGGGGAGCTCAAATTTTATTTCCTATCTTCCTCTGTTTAATGACCATAGAAGATTATTGCCGCCATATTAAATGCAGCATAGCAGGAGGAAGTCAGTAAACTTAGTTAAACAACAGGCCCTTCTTTTCCTTAATAACTTGGAACGTGAATTTTGCAACGGCTGTCATTAAGTCAAGCATTCCAGAAGACGGTGAACGAATTCTTTCTTTTAATAACGATTTAAACTAGTTTAACAATTGCAATTTAGCGCTCAGTTAGAAACCACGGAGTGAAGGAAAGACTCCATCTTGTCACCTCAAGTTAGAAAAAAATGTATTTTAATTTAGATAATGATGAGGTTTTTCCTTAATTTCATTTTGAGTAATTTTTATAGATGAATCTGACAGTTCTTTGCTTATGAAGAAAATTCCGAAATAAAGTTTTTTATTTAAATATTTCGTCACAATTTTGTGTTTATATTCAAAAAAGTTAAGAGGATACAATACGTATATTTTAAACCACTAGCTTTTGCATCACATCATAATTTGCTTGTCTTTATTTACTGTAGTTGGAATTATCAAGTCAGTATATTCAGGGACAAATCCAAACAAACATATTCAGAAACATCAAAGGAATTATTTCTATTCATCAGATCATAATTCTCTTGTCATGTTTGCAATAGTTTTTGAATTATCAAGTTAATATATTACAGAAACATAAAAAACAAAAGGACGCCAAAATCATTGTCGGATTAGAATCAAAACTATCACTAACCTATGATAAAGTTAAAATAATTATAAATGATAAATTTTGAAATAATTACATTTTTTTTACAACTACACATAAATAAGGAGAGATATTAGAGATGACAAAATATAATGACATAAATAATTTAATCTAATATTTACATCAAATCTGCAAATGTTGCAACAAAACCAGGTATATAATTTTAATTATCTAATAAGTTAAGTTTATGGTTTACCATACTTCTATAAACATAGATGAATCGACAAAGTGATCTCTTAGAGATGTTATAAAAAGTTTTGCAGAGATTTAAAATTTAAGTGCAGGAAAAGTTAGATGCAGAAACTTAAAAGTGTGCATGCTAAAATATGCATAATTTAATTTCCCCCTTATTTAGTTTTTAACTTATCAAATTAGATACAGATGGATCAAGAAGATTCTTGGGGTGTCTAAGATCTGAAGGTTCGTAAAGATAGTTAAAAGAAATAAAAGATTTTATGAACAGAAGCTCAAAGGCAAATAGTATTAGCTCAATGTTACACCTAGATTTTCCAAGAAAATATATTAGTACAACAAATGGTACAATTAGTTGTACAATTTTAAAATTTGTTCTTAAATATAGTATGTATTATAAATTTCGAAAAATGATGATGCTTACTTGGTTGTATGTAAAAATATACTAAAAAAGTAAAACAACAGATTGGAGTTTAGATAAAATTATTGACTTTGTTTCTGTTCTTTGAAATTTCCTAAGAAAAAATATGTGTCGAATATTATGCTTATTCAAATATCATGTGTCGAATATTATGTTTATTCAAATATCATGTGTCGAATGTTATGTTATTAAAAAAATTATTATCCACTGAACTGTTTCATGAATTACAATCGTTTGAATCAATAATTTGACTTGATACATTATTATTCTTTGAATAAATAATTTTTTAAGCATTATCATCCTTTGAAAAAATAATTTTTTTACATATCATTATCCTTTTTATCAATAATTTAACTTTACACGTTATTATACTTTGAATCAATAATTTAACTTTACACATAATTAGAATTAAAAAATTAACACACTGAAAAATGAATTGTTTTTGTGATTCATTTAATGTAGAGAAGCATCAAAGAGCATTTATTTTGAAGGCATTTGAAGTTAAAATTCTATCTGCATAAAAAAAAAATGCTCAAAGCACAGTATTTTCACAAGGTTGAAGATTCATATTTTTGAAGGAATACTTCTGAAATTGTTCTTTCTAGCAATTTTAACAAAACTAAAAATAAAATAAGACAAAAATGACAACAATGTTCTTTATTTCTAAAAGCAGGCATTGCGAACTATTTTTCAAAAAATGTTGAATAGAAAGGGAAGCGTTTGTTACATTTTCACGGATATTTTTCTATTTCACTTACTTTCTTCACGTCTGGCACGTTTTTGTTATTATTTTTTTCATAAAGAAAGACATAAAGGTGAGCAAAGAATTTTTAAAAAAATGTTTGCTTGCAAACTTCAGAAAAGAATCGCTTTCGTAATTATAGAGATATTAAATTGAGTGGTAAAAAACACATTCTGAAATATATATTTGAAATTTATTTAATAATTGTTGTAAATTTCATCACAACTCCTTTTATTGAATATGAAGTAAGAATGATGTTTTATTTCAGGCTGTTTTAGCCTTTAAAAGTGATGAAAAGATAGTTATTTGGTGATATGCTAACTATAAACCACTTGTCATTATTGAAAAACAAATTTCAGATATATTTTGTGTATGTAAAAAGTGCACTGCCTTTGGATCGAAAGTGAATAAATTATTCGGATATATATATTTTGCATGTAAAAAATGCACTCCCTTTAGAAGCAAAGTGAATAAATTATATAATTATTTATACTTTTATGTTGAAAGATTTTTAAACATCCTTAAACAATATTTTTTGAGCTATTACAAATTTAACTTTTGATAAGAGCTCATAAAGCACAAATTCTAATTTATTGTTAAGAGCCGTCAAAATCATTTTATATTTATTCATACAGTATAAATTTTTTAAGGAAAAGAAATTCAAATTTTAATTTAGAGAAGTCATTGTATGATAATATTTAGATTTGATTAATCTATCATTATTTTTTAAAACTTTATAATTAATTATATAGCAGTTACATTGTGATTCAAAAAAGTGTATCATAAATTACAAATAAACAATATTTCTGAATTAATAAAAGTTTTATTAAACTAACTTTAAAATATTTGATTAAAAAGTAGCAAATTTAGAAAGAAAATTGATCGGAAGTAAAACTCATATCACATAAAAAACCAAATTGTGTCAGTATGGTTAAATAGTTGTGTAAGTATGCTTTTTGTGTTATTTTACAAGTCAAATGACTAAGAAATCACTTAATATTTTTGATTGATTATAATTAAATAGCTATTATTTTTAGAGAATTCTCAATCATTTATTAATCAATTTCTCATATTAGAAGATTAAAAAAGTTACTCACATTACTCTCTGGAAGTCTGTGAATGATAATATTTAAACTTGATTCGTCTACTTTTATTTTATTTTCAAAATTTATGCTTAACTGTGTGGCAATTACATTTGGGTGCATTAGAATCTAATTTTTCCCAATGAAATTGTATATAAATTCTATTTCCGATTTAATCAAAATTTTATGAAACTCAGTTCAGAATAAATTTTAAAAATTGTAAATTCAGAAGAAACATTAAAGTAAGACTCTTATTGCTCAACACCCGAAGTTATGTAAGTGTGGTTAAAAAGTTATGTTTTTTTTAATGTTCTAATACGAGAAATTGATTAATAAATGATTGAGAATTCTCTTAAAATACTCAATTAATTGTAAATTAAAAATCTGTTTAAAATTTTGAAAGACTACTTCATAGTAAGTATCTCTTATCTAAAAAGTAACCAAATCCCAGACGTGGCAAATCCATATTCAACTGTTTGCCTTGAAGAGTGTTTTTAACATTTTTTGCATAACGCATAAAGCAATTTACACGCACATAGCAGACTGTAAGCAATGCCATTCTTGAAATAATAATTTCAGTATTTTAAATGGTTTATTTATAAAAATATAAAAAATACTTCGAAATTTTATTCGGAAGTTCAATGCTATTGTTTAATTTTATTATATTTTTACATTTTAGAATTTTTTTTTTTTACATTTTACTGCATTCATGTTTTTGATTAATAGTTTCACATGCTTTATAATTTTAATTTTTTCCATACTATAAAGAAATATAATCTTGAATGAAGTTTTCAGATCTGCATGATATATATCAAACCAATTGAAATATAATTTTATAAAATAAAGCCCATATTTTCCCCTACATTTGCTTTAAATATATGAGAAATTCTTTTTCATTCACTCAATTCTGTTAAATTCTAAAGAATAGATATCGATTCAATATTTTCGTCCTTTGATTATTCATACCAAAACATATTTCTTCTTTTCAAAAGTAAAAACATTATTTTAATCCTCATTATAATGTACTATCATTTCCAAAGTAAATAATCTTATTCCAGTGCATTTTTTTACCGTTATTCAATTTTAAATTACTTTAAGTCTAGATAAAATAATAAACTGCTTTTATTCATGAATTATATGCAATTAAATAGAAAATGAAGTATATGTGTGTTGAAATTTTATCAAGCATTTCAGGAGAGCATTATTTCAAGCTAAATTATTATAAATTTATTTCTTTTTTCCCCCCAATATTTTTATCTGAGTAAAATTACAAAATTCTTTGAAACAAGCTATCTCTAACCAGTGGTTTTATTGCAAAGCAAGAAAATTAATTTTATAATTTCGGCTATCATTTATTATTTTAAATTATTTATTTAATTGAAATTTAATTGATTTATTATCTTTTTTTTAAAGTAAGTAACTATAATTTCAGAAGAAATAATTTTGAATTTATATGCATAATTATAATTTAATACAAGGAATAAGAATTAAAAGTTCATTATTATTTACAGCACAAGAAAAGAAAAAGAAAAAAACGAAGCATAAATGACTTACATAATTTTATTTCCCAATAAGATCTATAAATTTCATTATCGAATCATTTTACAATTATTACATATATACAAAATCACATTACCACAACATTTTTATTTCAAACTCAAACACTTCATCATGAGTATCTATATGTTCTCGTCGTGTAGAGATTTAAAATGATCAAAATGAAATAATTCATTAAAATTTGCAAGTAGTAATTATAATTGTATTTACATAGCATTTCAGATTGCATAAATGTGCTTGAATATCAGTAATAATTTTAAAATTTTCACAGCTTTGATTTTAAGAGAGAAGATAAAGATAATATCACTAAGTATATAAAGGTAAAATCATTGAGTATGCAGTGATTTATTGATGATTCTTAGTATAAAACTGACTTTTGACTACACCACTTCAAAGTTCTACAAAGAACAACATAAATATAGATGGGAAGCTGGGAAGTAGTTCTAATGTCATCAATACAATAATTTCAAAAAGTCAAGTTGGAGATATGATTCAAAGTAATACCCGTAATAATAGCTGAAATCACTTACAAACTCTGACAAGGGAGAATATTCAAAATAGATTAAGTCCAGAAATGTCATGGTGAAGAGCACACTGAAGAACTTCGTTAAGGACACCATGTTTATAAAACACTACTTGGTCAGAGAAAACAGACAGGGTGGAATTTTGCAGGACAATTAATTGCCAGTAAAAGATGACTTTTCCACGAAATAAATTGTACCAATATATCAGGAAGTCACGTAGAGATGTGGAACAAAGCCGTAGCAACTGAAACGCCTAGTTTGAGTGATGTTCTTGTCGTTCAAATCATACTTTCATTGAGATATTATTTACACTTCCTTTTACACAGTCCATCCTTACTTCCTTGAAGATCATGCCGAGATGTCTTCGCCAGACCACAATCGCAAACTAATTATTTTCTGAAATTTCTAGACTATTTGGATCACTGATTTTGAGTTTCCTTATTCACTGGTAGTGAAAACAGTTGAGAAGAACGGAACTGGTACCAAGGTGATTGTTTTTTGTTCTCTGTTTCCTCTAAATTTTGCAGTAAATTTGAACAAAGGATTAATCATTTACTTAGCATTTATTAAAAAGATTCATTTTCTAGACTTCCTTTTATAATATGGATAAAATATAGCAATAATAAATTATTTTTAGAACTTAATGTGAACAAGTATTTTACCACAGATTATAATTTAAATATAGATGAAGAACGAGAAATATTCATAAAACGATTAAAAACACTTTTAAAGGTTATGTTAAAATTAAAAATTTTTTCAAGCATCTTCGTAATTTTTCTTCCAAAAGTATTCCGTTTCTAGACTTCCATTTTTAATATATATAAAATACAACAATAATAAATGACTTTTAGAACTTATTGAGAACAATTGTTTTACATCAGAAAACTATTAAATATAGATGAAGAGCGAGACATCTTCATAAAATGACTAAAAGTACACTTTTTAAAGGTAATATTCAATAAAAACATGCAAGCATCCTCATAAATTTTCTTGCAGCAATTTAACAATAAGACCAGCTGCTAAAATTTCACCTATGCCACCTCCATTACCTCCGCCGCCATGAAGATGGAAAGCTGTTGTTTCAGGTAAGATGCATAATGCAAGGACTACCATCAAGCATACAGTAAAGATAACTTTCAATTGCACAAACAACATTATTCAAATTTGAGTTGATATCAATTGACAAAATACGTTAAATGCTGCTTTTGTGAAATCCAATGAATCTGAGTTTGAACTGTTCAAAGTAACTGTTCTTTATATGCCCGAGTCTTCAAAAAATTTGCATAAACTTCCGGAAATTCTTCCGGTTTCCTGTACTTTCAACATCTTCTTCGGAAGCAGGCGGTAAGTAATGACCCGAATGCCTGAAGCGGAAAAGAAATGGGCTGTGAAAGTTTTAAAAGGTGTGTTTGGGGAAAAAAAGAAGAAAAATAAATGAAAGTAACCAACAGAAAAGAGGGGAGGAAAAATTTCTTTTGTTTGCTTACTTTAAATCTTTTTGAGATGTGATGCATGTAATCAGATTTCGTCCTAAGAATGTTTCCAGTTTGTCATGCGTGACGACACTTGTCACATGTTTACTCACTAACCTCTTCGCAAACTTTCTCTTTCAAAGTCTTTCTTCCTTAACAACTTCTCAGTTTCATTCGAGTAAATACACACGGCAGAAAAAAAATTAAAAAGACATTGAATTAGTGTTGAATGGATGAGAATGGATTTTCAACTGAGTTTACGTGAGTCAGTTGTGAAAAGAAACTTCACTTGTTATGATTCCTTTTTGCTAGCAGTAACTTTTAATTGGGTAGCTGCCATTTTGTATTTAATACCGTAAATAATTTCTAAATGTAAAGTTTAAAGCAAACATAAATATTCTACGTAATATTTTTGATGTCTCGAATGTCAGTTTATTTAGAATCGCTAAAAAATTGTATTGATATTTTAACGAATTCCCATGTTTGCAACATTTTAAAATCTAATAATACCATTTTAAAAATTATTATATCTAAGTGTTACTTTGGTCAATACCTAAAAAAACAAGATGGACAACGAAAGTTATACATATGGGATTTTTGCTTTAAAAATTTCAACGAAATCCATCTGGATATTTATCTAACAAGCAGTACTTATGTGAATAGGATAAATTAATATTGCAATGAATCTTATATTAGAAATTCCGTATGCATTTTCATGAACGTAATAATTGATCTCAATGAAATTTTGCACCTAAACGTTTGACTACTTCTTGGTCTCTCAATTATTTTGTATGTAAAAGTGTGTAGTTAGTATGGAAAGTGTGCAATTATTTGTAATTTAACAGCATAAAACATGGAAAATGAAATTATATATATAATAATAAATTCGTACTTTTCTTTAAAATTTGAAATCAGTTAGTGAAAAAGAATAAGCAAAAAGGGTATAAACTGTTTTATTTTATTTTATGACGAAGCTAAACAAAAACACATACCATAGAACTCAAGAATCAAGGGCCTTTAACAATAATGGCAGAAGAATGTTTGTTATTTTGAAAACGATGAAACTAATACAAGATTTGTGAAAAATTTTAGCACTTTTAATTGCAGAATGTTAGTGATAAATAACTACTTATCTTCAAATATTGTCTATTTAATATGCAAATTAACTCTTGTAGTTTATAAAGAAAGAATGCAAATATGACATTGCAAATAAATTTTTTAATCACCAAGTGCTGCACTAACGTAATTAGTTGTGGCTGTTATCTTCAATGGCAAAGCCCGCTGATCGCTGTCAGCGATTTTAAACCTAAATCAGCGTCCCTTGTTTTTCAGTAGCACCAGCTAGGGCAACAGTGTAACTTAGCTACTTCATGCTTCACATTCACTTTCACAACCTCTTTTTACGAGGGGGGGGGAGGTTACTCACCCTCAAATAGAACACAGAATAACAACCATGTCCGAACCGTGACTCGAACCCTAGGAAGACGCGCTACCCCACTAATGTAATCTGATTAATTAAAAATAATTCGAGTTGATAATTATTTTTGTTCATACTTACTTGAATATTATTGTCAAGTGTATAGTAA
>JAPMOQ010060798.1:854195-874163 GCA_026543055.1 Argiope trifasciata
TATGATCCAAGTGAGAAAAAACTATTAAATGTTTTACTACACTAACTTTAATGCTCTGCAGCTGTTTTATTCATTTGATATGCATCCAATTTCTTCGGTTTTGAAATATTAAAACTTCATTAGAACAATTTCAGTCATTACTGTTATGCATTTTAGCCAAGGGTATATAACAGTATTCCATATCTTTAAAACTCAGAATAATTTTCTTAAAGATAAAATATCACTGGAATAAGAATACCAAAATAAAGAAAAGAGTAGCAAAAATTAATAATTATAACTAATGTTATAAAATAAATTTATCTGTTAATAATGTTGTGTAGTTTTCTGATTACTTACAAATTTGAATTTTTAAGTAAATTGTTTACTTGAATAAGAATAGTTATTATATATAATGGAATGAATTTAACGAATATTTAAAAATATACTTTACTTGTTGTTGCAGAAATGTACAGATAATAATTGCATCTGTAATTTTAATTCACAATTACTAAATAATACCAATTTCAAAATATATAAAGGAATAATTTATATTTATCTATATTTCCAAAAAATTATTTTTGCATCTTAAATTAAAATTATACTGCAAATACTGTAAGCTAAAGGGGGTTGGTATATATAATAAGAAAATTCCTGTATATTTTACTGCATGTACATTTCATAAATATGTAAAGATAATGGACAAAATGCAGTAAATTTTTGAAGTTATGACTTTAACCAATTAAAAGTGGAATTGAATGTTGTATATTTTCGCAATAATTTATAAAAATAATATATTTTTTAAAAATTTTTTATACTTATTTTTACCATTCATACCATTTCCTTCGTTTCAATTCTTTTTAATCACTAGTTTTTTATTCGTTGTTGAAAGTTAAAAAATAGATATAGTTTAATACTTTTGTAGTTTGAGTTTAAAGTGTAATAATACCGTGAATATTAATAATAAATGAAACGCAAATTTACATTTTAAATAGCAGCTAATGCCTTGGAACTGATCTCCAATTAAAAAGGTTCACGCGCACACTGAGAAAAATATATGTAACATAATTAAACAACTCTAATTCAGTGTCTTACAATCTAATGGAATCAAGTTTACTGTTATCATGAAACAATTTAATAGAAATTCAGCATAACCGGTTATCATATTACATGACAGCTGTAGTATAAATTGGTGACATTCAATTCCAAATTATAACATTTTGCAGATTTTTCCTGACTTTATTCTCCTAGAAAATATAAGTTATTCTTTTTTCATCATTTATTTATTTTTATTTGCTTTAAAGTTTTAACTGAATAAACACATTTTTCTTGAATTTTTTCTAAAAATTTACTGTTTCTAACTTTGTTTTCTTATTTTTCACTAAAGCAAAATATTTTGCATATATTTTCTTCAAAATTAATACCATAATGCAAAAAAAAGTGGTTTTTTTCTTTTGTAAAAATTTTTATTTTAAGAATAATTTCACAAATGTATATATATTTTTCTTTTTTAAGAGCCTTAAATCGATTGTCCCTGATGTTTTATAAAATAAAGCTCAGTTTCACTGAATTTAAAGGAAGAGAAAAAAATTAAATGCTTTATTAAAAAAATATTTTTTCTCCTCTTCATTTTTTTTTTCTATTAGGAAAAAAAATCTTTTGCATCAGTGCTTAAAGCGATAAATTTACCTCTGTGATCCGCACAATTCGTTCTGTAAAAACTGTGGCATAAATATGCTTCAACAGCATTCACATTTTTTTTGTGCATTCTCCTTTTTTGAGGTAATCTATTATTCCCTTTCGTGACATAAATCCCAATTGGAGTCTTAGAATATTTCGATTCGATGCAATGTCACTGTTATTTTAGCTATTTTGAGAAACAGGTTAGAGGACATTTAAAGTAAACATGAAGATATTTAAATGCTCGATGTATTTTATACAAATTTTATTCTTAAATTTTCATAGTTTTGATCTAATATATAATCAGTGTTTAAACAAGAATAGATATTTTTATGTCAATTTAGTATAATAATGTAAATTTTAGTAGTAATAGTGTAGTTTTAGTCTAATAGAGTAATTTTGAAAATAAATATTGAATTTAGTGTAATAATAGTGCCATTTTAATTATAATTTGTTATATTTTTAGTTCAAATAATGTAATTTTTTAATTTAGTGCAATTCTTTTAGAAGAATTTAATAAAATCTCAATGTTAATATATTTAAAAGAATTCTTGAAATGTTACAAGTTTTCACGAACATTAGAACTATTTATTTATTTTTTATCAAAACTAAATGTGAAATTTAGAAAATTGTAATTTGTAACATCAATTGTGTAAAAAACTGTACATGCTGTTACTTGTTTTGCTGTAAAAAAATGTTAAAAATCCTGATTTATTTCTTCACAAATTTATATTAAATTACTGATTATAAAAATGTTTTTATTAGCAATTATGTTTTAATTTATTAAGTATGATCAGTATTTTTATAATCCATCTTTTTATCTTAAGTTTTTTAAAAAGAAATTAAAATTTGAATGTAATATAATTTTTGAATTTTTTTTTTTGTCTTTATTGGATGAGTTTTCACATATTTTAGGGCAGATAATATTAATACTTTTTGAAAAGAACATAAAGGTATATGCTAATGAGATTCAACTATATTTTGCTGTATTAAATCAAAAATTGATTTGAAAGTTCTTGTTCATAACATCAAATTTATGAATCACTAGGGAATTCTATTAGAATTCTGTGAAAAAGAAAAGTTAATATAATCCTTTTTTCCTTCATTATAAATGTTGTCTTGATGTCATTTAATCGTTTTAGTGTAATTAAACAAATCACTTAACTCGTAGTTAAAGATTGAATGAAATAATGTCTACTTGTTAAAGCGATCTCTGAAAATCAAGTTTTCACTCTAGATATAGAAATATTACTTCACTTCAGAAATAACAATCGATTCTAATTTAAATCTCATGTTTTAATAAATTTTTAAAACATAAACAGTGAGGTAAGGGAGAACTAAAATGAAATTCTGAAATTATTTTAAAGATTTATTTATTTATTTTGGAAACCAACTGGAATATTGATATTGATAAAAACTGGACTGTTCTAGAAAGGATAAAGAAGATTATATTCGAATTCCTTCCATGACATTAACCGCCTAAAATTTAAAGAAATAATCAAAATGGAGACTCTTTAACACTTAAATAAGTAAATGTAGGTTGAAATTTCCTTAGGAGCTGGAAATGCATGATAAATTATTTTTTATACATGATGCCTGAAGTTTAAAGGATAAATTGTCTAGTTTGTACTTACAGAAGTAGAAAATTAGAAAGTCTTATTGTTTTCTGAAAATTAATTTTTGTAATAGCTTTTATTCATATTATATATTGCAAATTTATCACCCTAGTTTAATTTTCAAACATGTTCTTTTTTCTTTTAATAGAAAAGGGAGTGGCTATGTAAAGGAGGGCAAGATAATGCACAGCGGAATGATTATACGATATAAGTGGTTGTGATATCATATGAGCTGATTAATTCCTTTATATTGGGAGCTTAATAATCTTAAAAGGCAATTAATGCACATAGTGATTTTTATTCGCCAATTATTTTAATATTTTCGAAAATATTTGAAAAAAATGTGTAACTATTCTTTCTTTTAGTTACTTAAATTTATTTAAGGATTGCACAATCTAAAATCTTAATATTTCTTATTTCCCCCTTTATTTTTGAGTTATTATTTTGCCTTACTTAAAAACATTAGTCCGTTTACTTTTATTATTTCCTGTTAATTTTTGAAATTTGAAATATGAAGGTGATATAAACTTTTAATTTTTATTTTTTAACATAACCTGTATAAGGCTATTAAAATGAATGTCCACACAAATAGTTATTTGTATACTGAATTTTAAAATAATTTTAACCAATTAAAAACTGAATTTTTTAAATTAAATATTTTACAACAATAGAGATTATCCACATTGTGTTTTTACTTTATAAGAGAAGCTACAAAAAACTATTGAAATGAGCATCTACTTAAATAAGGATTTGTGTACTAATTTTTAAAATAAAATTAACTCATTAAAAGTTAAGAAATTAATTAAAGACTATTTACTGAAAATGTTTAGCTCGTTTATTCAAGAAAGTTGTAAATAATTGCAATATAAATTATTATATTGTTCAGAATAAATAAAAAAGAAGCAAAGTTTGTGGTATTGTTAAATATCTGGTTTATCGATTAAATATTGCGTCATTTTTCCAAATTATTTTGTTAAAGCATCCAGAAACTTATCTCCAGATCAACATTGTGCAACATTTCTAGATACAAGAAAAAGTATGGAAGAATCAAGTTACCTATTTAAAGGAATTAACTGACATAAACAGAAAAATAATTAACTTTGAATCTCCAGAAACTTTATGCGACTGAGATTTGATTTCAAATATAATACACTTGCTTTCGTCAAACTGCCGCACAAACAAAAGAGATAGGGGGAAAGGGAGGGATAGATAGTTATTTATTTTTTCTCTCTTTCCAGAGTGAACATTGAAAATCCCTTACATTGCGAAACAGAGAAACGAAAGGGAAGTTGATGCCATGTCAGATATAGTTTGTATCTTCCTTTAGAATGCTACTGTGAGCCAAACAGATCATTGGGAGTGAAAACATAAACGGAAAGAAAAATACGATCAAAAAGAAATGAAGAATCAAATAAACAATAAAAAGAAGAAACCAAGCCAACGTTCTTCCAAGAGCTAAAAGGAATTCGAAGAGCTTCAATTGTTACGCAAAGACAGTCAGGAGGTTAAATTCGAAACTCTTTAAGCAAGTTAAGGGCGTAACTCCTTCACTGATTTGATTTTTTTTGGTTACTTTATCCTAACTGAGTTACTTCGTTCTTCATTTTAAAGATCGGTTTCCTTTAAACTTTACACTTGGAAGAATCATTTCAATTGAATAGTGGTAAAAGACAAAAGAATATTTCTAATCATGTTATATGAAAATTCAATTCCGGGGGATTCAAACCTAATTTAAATTGAATGTGTTTGAATGGGGTCCAAAAGACAAATCAATTCTTTTAGCTTTTTATTTGTAAAAATATAGCAATAATAACTCCACATTGAAAACCCTTTTAAAGTTTAATCGATCTTTTATGGATGAAATTGGAACTAAGCCTTTTATCGTTGTCCTACAATAAATACAATTATTAATATTAAAAAAAGTGCTATTTTACATTCTAACATAAAGGAATATCAAGTGTTTGATTTTTTAGCTTAATCTTAAAAATGTGGGCTATTTTTATTTTAAACAAGCATTAAACGTTTAGATGAGAGTTTTATAAATCAAAAATATTTTCAGTAAGTTAAGACATTATTCATGACGATGCAATAAACAAAATATTTCATCACTTTTAAATAAATTACAGCATTGCATATATATATATATATATATATATATATATATATATATATATGAAAATGTTGATTTCATTATATTCTGTCTAAATTTTTTTAAAAAATTTAGCATTTTTGCATACAGAGGAAAAATACATAGCAAAAAAAAACCCATTTCGTTATTTTTAAATGAAAGTTTTTAGTTATAATATACAGCTTAAAACAATATTGAATTTTTATTCTTCTTGCGTAAGAACATTTATTTTTCAAGTTCGTATTTTATGCATATTTCCGTTTTAAAAAAAAAATGATTCCATATGCTTAGTCATTGTAAATTACGGAAATGATATTAAAATATATAGTATTCTAACATAATTTATTTAATTAATTGATCCTTCATCATTATTTTTTTCATACTTTAGTTTCAAAATTAAGAAAAAAATCGTATTTTAGCAAGTATTATTAAAAAAATTTTGCTATCTTCAAGTATACATTTACAATTTTAAATTATGTTAAACAAGAAACTATATTTTATTGATTGAATTATAAAATTCAATTAGCTTAGGTATTCCAAGTAAAAATATAATAGATAAATTGAGGTATAAAATAAGAATGATGTGTTATTTAGATGCAGATTGCAGTATCTAAATGTAGTTAAAATTGAAATTCCAATTTTGTCTGAGCAATTAGAAAATTAAAATCTTCTAGAAATCTACAGTTCAACAAAAACTTATTACAGAGACTAAAGTGTTAAAAGTGGAATGTCTTTATAATAACCAAATCAGAATTTAAAAACTATATGGTAAAATTATATTTGATAAGCCACTTGGTAATAAGGTTGAGAATATCCTTTTCCTAATTTTCTAATATTTATGAAATGAATTATAAATTAAGTCAAAAAAAGTAGGGAAGAATAATTAAAAGCCTTATTTTACAGCATTCGTTTTTAAAAAGAATATTATTAAATTTATTTCGGCAGTGAATCAAATAAAATATTACATTCCGTCAAAATAAATATAAAATAAATATTTCCCAGTTTAATGTAACAGCACTGTATTTATTTCTTGTAACAATTTTTGTCCCAAGGTATCTGCAGAAAAATTATTACTACAATTAAAACTTCAGACTAGAAAGAAATTGTGTGAAGTTTAATAAACGCATTTAGTTAAAAATATTGCAAAAATTGCATTCAAAGGGAAGAGAAAAAAAGAATAAAAACACTTTTTATTCTGTTTTCTTTATTAAGTATATACCGTATCACATCAGCCAAGGACATTTAAAAGAAATTTTTTTTTCGTAACAGGCAAAAAACGACCATCAAACACAGCTCAGCCTTCATTCGCCTAATCACTGCAGTAGTACTTTGCCCAGTTAATTTACATTTGTGACGCTGTTTCAACGGTCGTCCTGTGTTTCCAGCAAGAATGCAAATGACCTACATGAAAACAACGCTGTTATGACTCAAAATATTTTAATCTTTTAATTCCTTCACCTACTTGCATCTCTACAGTATTTAATGATGCGAAGGAAAATATTTAATACAGCTTTCTGCATACGATGTGCTTATTTTGTTTCAGGTTAATTAATTCTGTTTACAACACAGCTTTAGAATATTTTTTTCTGTTATCTACCTTTTGTTTCTTGTATATCTCAGAGTTTTTTTGTTTCTTTTAGAAACATATGTTTTTGACGTTAGAAATAATAAGGCATTGTTTTTGAGAGATGTAGTGTGTAAAACTATTTTTTGTGGGCATTTTTCTGTTCGCACATGTAAACAAAGTTGGCATTAAAAATCTATCAACAGGTAAACAGTAGTGCCACTTAAAGCCAGTAATTAAATGAGGTAAATGGTGGTCAAAGCCTGCTTTCGACCCAAAGAAAAAAAGTTAAAGCGAAAGTGAACTTTTTAAAGAATGCTCTTAAACTTGTTTTCTTTTGAAAATGAATATTTAACTACCCAATTAGCCCTCGACTTTAAAATATCAATAGCTGTTCAATCGACGAATGTAAAAAAACCCTATTTCATGTCCTTTTTTTGCTTAAACATTATTTAGACTTTTCTAAAGGTAAGGGTAATTCTTGAAGTATATATATAAAAAATTCTCTTAGAAACGTATGAAAGAAAGATTTTACGGCTTACAAAGTGATTTTTTAAACTTAAGATTTGAAAATACATGGATTAGGTTGGTTAATAATGTTACTTATTTAGAACAGTTTTATAAAATTCTACGAAGTCAAATCATGATTTGAATTCTATTGGTTTGATGATGATGTCGTGACCGGGTTACTACAGAAAGAGTAACTGTGCAACCGAGATAGAAGTCTGACTTCAAGATCATATAGAGATATTCCCACACACGATTGCACAATCCCTTTTTACATGGAGACTCTTTCACACACCTCACAGACAGAACATAGGGGTAAGAACACCCATGCCCTAACCAAAACTCGACCCCGAGATGCCCAGATCATGAGGAAGACTCGCTACCCCTAAGCCAAGGGTCGGCAACCTATTGAAACGTAAGTGACAAAAGCAACAATTTACTAATTTTTTTTTCAGTTTTTAAATAGCCATTTAAAATTTCCGATTTAATATTATAGTATTTGCTTATAAATATTTGATTTAAAATAAATGGCTTTAAATACGGAATATCCTTTATTCAAATAAAACACAAATATAGATAGTTACATCGATATGAAATCGGCTTTGCATGCATTTTGAAAGTTTGATTAAATCTGATTATAGCTTTTTGTATCAAGTTCCAACCACGACTATGGATTACTATTTCTTAGTTGACTTCTAAATTCATTTTTTATTATATTCATGCAAACGAATGCTTGCTCCCAATAATAAGTTGACTCGAAGATGTCAGCAC
Source organism: Argiope trifasciata (assembly GCA_026543055.1). Classification (NCBI taxonomy): domain Eukaryota; kingdom Metazoa; phylum Arthropoda; class Arachnida; order Araneae; family Araneidae; genus Argiope; species Argiope trifasciata. Next base: position 862,438 of record JAPMOQ010060798.1, read on the forward strand.
TCCATATGCCAACTTCTTTACCTCACTGTAGGCTCAAGAGCCGCAGTTTGCCTACCCCTGCCTATGTCAATTCTATTGGTTGGAAAAAACATTTGCATTTGTATGCTATCTATTCTAAAATGTATCAACTTATGATTTTTATCTCAACAACATAAGGGCTGAGTCAAAATATTGAATCCAACATTTTATGACACATGCTCATAAATGTATGTAGATATAAGCCTCTTATTTCCAAAATTTGCAAAAGAGTTTCCATATGATATAATTTCTGCTGTAAGTTAAACAAATAAGTTATAAGATTAATTATATTTTAAAATCTTTTTTTATGTTAACTCATTTTCAAAATTGCCAGAATGATTCTAGCTTATAAATTTGTAAAAAATATTACCAAAAATCCGAAAGGAATTTTCATATGCACGAATTCCTGCTGTAAGATATCCGAAATAAATTACATTAATGATATCTTTTGATCGCTTTTGTGTGTAACTCATTTTCTTATTTCCCTATACCTTCCAGGTTGACTATTCCTTTATTTGTGAATCTTTCTATAGTCTTCTACATTATATTAGTATTATATAATAGATATTAAGGATATGTACATTTATATAAGTATTAAACTACAAATTCTCGAAAATACAAATGTATCGGAACCAAGTATCGCAAGAAGTTTTTTTACAAACATATAGTGTTATTTCATACATTGCTATGATAGAAAAAAATGCATTTTACTGATGAAAACTTAGTTAATATTTGAAGTATTGCATTCTAAAATCATTCCACGGTGCAAAAACGTTAAGACATCGTTTCTTACATTTAGAATGTTTCATCATCTGGAAAGATTTTAAACTTAGGAATCATGATATGCATTTGAAGGTATTTGTTATCTTTTGTTACATTCGTTAATTTTCTAAGTGACTTCTAAGTGACTGACAAGTGTTCTCAAATATTTTGATCAATAGTAGATAATGCATATTCTTTTTATCACTAGTCTTTCACATAAGAGCTCAAATAGTTATGCTTGAGAATATAGGATTACAAACATTATTTTTTACATTCTGAAAATATTAAAATCATTGTACTAATTAGAAATGTTTTTACTTGAGCACTACAAATAAGAGTTAATTTTTTACTGAAATATACTCATTAATATATCTTTTTGTTTTCCTGTTTTTTTATATTTTATGAAAAAATTAACATAAATTAAATGTTATAATGATGATGATCTCATGTTACAAATGTGACATATTTACACATGCAGCAAATTTACAGAGAAAAGTAAATAAAAAATTCTTGTAACGCAAAATTTTTGTTATCCTTTGCATCAATCTTCTGAATAGCAATCATATATTAAAAATCATTATTAATTTTCTGATTAAGTATTATTAATTTTGATTAATTAATAAGCTTACACACAATTTGTTCTTTCCTGAATATAGAAAATCGATGGTAAACAGAAAAAAAATATTGATAACTTCATTTATATAAAATACAATTAAATTAGAATGGTTCATATTTTACTAATTAATAATTTAACAACATTTGTTTCTAAATATTTTTGCATTGCTTGAATCGATCGAAACCATTAAACTCCATTCATAAAACGTTGTATTTTAAATATAACTTTACCATCAAAAAAGTGATTTAGAGTACTTTGTTAATGACTGCAACTTTAAATGCAGACAAAGTGAATTAGTGTACGTAAAAATTGGAGGAACAGTTTTAAAGATAATTCGACTTTTAGGTGCTATCAATCATTTTTAATTAGTCACTATAAATAATAAATCATAAGAAGGCTTCCGCCCACATAATACCTCTGGAACATCCTATATTCCCTACAGGCCTCCTAACAAGAGAAATGTTTTAAACTACCTTTTACCGTCCTTTTCTATTGCTTTCTAGCTAATTAACAGACAGTTGTTATCGAGCTAAAATTCCCAGTACCTCATCCACGTATTCAAATTACACTTCCGTTCCACTCTAGTCCATCGAAAAGGAAAGAAGAGTACCCTATAATAAAAATAAAAATATCTGGAAAATTTCTCCTGTTTTAAGTAAAGGTAATCAATAAACCAGCTCGGTAGTTAACAGAGGTAAAATCGTGCTTCACAAAAAAATAGACAAGGAAAACGTTCCTTCAATGTTTTTAATCCAAATGACGGCCTTACATGTTCTGCTGATTAAACCTGATTTGGCAAAGATGGAGTTTTTAATCAATAATCCTAGGTTTAACTTTTTATAAGGATTTTTAAATCTAACTAAATGCAACTATTTAGTTTGAAAGCGAAAATTGTGGTCTCTTGGCGAATGTCGGATTATTTTTATTTCGCCAGCGGCGAAAATACGGATGGGTAATTTGCATTTGTGTAATTACACCTCCAGTTCATAACTATGTAAAGCTGCTTTCCATGTGGCGAGATGGGAATTTAAAACTAATTTTGGGGTTATTGCTTTTGACAAGAACTGTAAATTAAAATTTTCGTAATCTTATTTTGAGCGTCAAAAGCAAATTTGTGTAAGAGTTGGATGTTTAATGAATACATTAAATAAATAAATACATTTTTCTGTGATTAAAGTAATATAATAAAAGAGTCAAATTTGTTTGAATAAAGTGTTTTTACCTTTAATTGAATTTCCATTCAAAATGCTTGTTTGCTTTTAATTTTAACACATTCCTTCGGAAAATAATTAACAACTATTTTATCTACTTGCGGAGCTTTGTTGTTAGATATTTAATTTTTAAATGCTTCAGTAAACAGGCTAGTTTTAACCAATCTCTTTATATTTTTGTGAGATTTTTCAAACTGATACTATACAAGGAATTTCTATTCGAAAGATAAGTAAACATTTAAACTTTCCATATTAATAATAAAGGAAATATATTAAGTGTTTGCACAAAATACTAAGAAAACAGCAAAATAATGCAGAAAGTCCTTTTTTCAGAGATTTTCATATAAAATATTAGTTTGTTGGCTTTGAAAATATTGTTGATACTTTCAACTTTCATAATACAGTGAAATATTTTAAATTATACTGTATTATTTCATAAAACAAAATGATGTAAATATTTTGAAATGAGCATAAAAATATCGTTCTGAAATTTAAAATATATGTCTTCATTTAGTTATGAATTGAATTAAAAGTTACAACAAATATTATGAACAATAATTAAATCAAAATCATCTTTATTATTAACCTTTATAAGATAATAAGAATTTCTCATTAAATTGTTAAAAGAATAAAACTTCGAATTTTTGAATTCTACTGTGCTAACCATATATTTTATTCAGTTGCAATTATTAAACCCTTTGAAAAAGAAATATTTACTAATGAAAATCGTTTTGATGATATTTTAAACCGTATGTGTACAACTTTTTAATTCTAATTAATAATTAAAAGAATTGAATTGTGATAAAATGATAATATTATAACATATTTTATTCGGTTGCAATTAGTAAACTCTTTCAACAAGAAATATTTACTAATGAAAATTGTTTTAATGATATTTAAAATCGTATATGTGCAACTTTTTAAATCTAATCAATATTTTAAAGAATTGAAATAGAAAAAAAGGGTCCTTTTTATGGAAAAAAAATACACCATTTGATTTAAAAGCAATAATGTGGTATTATACATTCAATCAATGAAACTTTTATTTAAGTGCATCGGTCACTTGGAATGCTGTAAAACATTTCATAAAAAATACTAGATTGATTAATCCCTATGAAGTTGCGGTACAGTAACGATTTTTCGTAACGTTTGTTCACTGATTTCGCATATTACGATAGATTTATTTTGTTCATATGATTCATAAATGGTTTGATTTCTGGATAATTGTATTATTCTTGATCGGAATTTTCTGTTATTTACTTCCTGAAAGGTTTGAGTTATAAAATTATGGATTCTGGTGTCAAAAAGATATGAAAGATAGACACATATAAAATTTTGATTCTAGTATCAAAATAGGAAAATATTCGATCATTATATCAGTAACACGATTTAAAATATAACAAGAATTCACTATTACAAATAAGAAATGACTATTTTAAAATGTAGCTAGTATTTAATATCACAAATAGGTAATTAATACGATTTTCTGTTTCACTAAAATGAAGCTAGAATTTAAGTCACAAATAAGAAATACATACGATTTTCTATTTCATTAAAATGCTAGAATTTGATATCACACACACACACAAATATGATTTCAAATATTGCTAGAATTTAATATCACAAATAGGAAATGAATATGACTTAAAATTTAGTAAGAACTTATTATCAGAAATAAGAAAGGAATTATTAGCCCTTTATAGCATCTGCTTCACGCAGATTTTTTTAAAAATTAATTCGTAAAAAGTGGAATTGAACTTTTATCACTATCAGTTGTGTCTTATAGGCTGAAAGTCTGCCTAAAATATTTGTAAAATATCACAGTCATCCATTTTAAACACTTTTTTTTTATGAAATAGTTAAAGTACGAACAATCTTTCTTTCAACTGCGTTTTCAGCAAAAAACTAGTTTTTCAATAAATTCTAAAATAGCTTTCTCTCATTATATGGAAACTGATATTTTCTCTGAAAAGTTAAAGCATGAAGAATATTTCGTTTTATTACAAGCTCGGTAATAAAACACTTTTCTCTAAAAGCAGTTAAATCGATATAGACTGCGCAGCGAGATAGCATTGTTATCAAAAACAAGGATCTAATTTTAATTGAAGAGCAGGATGCGTGCATCAGGTACCAAACTTTAAGCAAAGGAACCATTTTCTGGAAGCTATTAAAAATCTACTGGCGTTATTAAAACCGATATAACTGCTTCTGCTATACAACCCTCCTCCCCCTTCTATTCCAACTCTGTTATCTACGTGCTCAGGGTATGGATCCTCAACGTTATCGGATATCCTAAGGCGCCAGCTTTTTCCCGATTATCGTATCCCGAAAAAAATGGTAGAGGGAAAAAAGTAAAAAAGGAAACGAAATCGGATCTTTCTTATCATCAGTCTACTGCCTTCAAGAATCAGAGTTACTATTTCCAGTATTCGTACTCGTATTTTCAGGGATGCTACGGATTCTTCGTTTTATATTTATATTTATCATCACTGGCGATCAAGTAGTATTTTTTTTAATTCTCTTGTGTGGAAAAAGGCCTGACGCTTCGGATTCTGCTATTCTTCCGAATCCTCTTGAATAGAGATGATAGCTACGGTGGCGGAAAAATTGGTTTTTCTCTCATAAGATTCGCCAATTCACGGCGCCAGAGAAGCGGTTTTGTTGGCTACGAGAAGCGCATCGCTGACTTGTTCTTTGTTTCCTTTTGTGACATGGCCATTACAAGATTCGGTTTAATCCATTTCTCGAGGGAAAAAAATCATAATCGATGTTAGTTTAATGAAATTGTGACAAGAAATGATTTATTTAATTACAATCAATCAAAGAAATATTTCTTTTTTTATTCACCCATCCAATTAATGTATGATATACTCTTTTCATTTAATCTTTATAATACATATATTGCAGAAAACGACAATACATCTTGTTTTTAAATATAAGATGAAGATAATTTAAATTTATCCTTTAATTAGTATAAAGAAATGGATGTAACAATTTATAAAGGACTATTGTGCAAATTTTATCTGACACTTTTCCTTCAATTTCCTTTTTAATGAAATTTCTTAGCAGTATCGTTTGTTAAATGTTTTTATGTTTATTATTTTTGAATTTTTATATAAATTTTCCTGATTTATTTTATTCTTATACAAATTACCACCTATGATTAAACTAAGAAAATCCCAAACTTGTAAATTATATTTTCGATTATGCTTTTATTTTAAATTATATTATTTAATTCATATCTAACTTGAAAGCTTGAAAGTTACTCACCTATTTTATAATAATGAGTAGCTTATATGCGTATTAGATCTTTTGTTTCACTGCATTCAGCGCAAGAAGTTATAAGAACCTAGAAAGATATTCCAAGCCAAGAAAGCCTTTTCCAGGCTACTTATAAAGATTGTCTGTTGAGCATCATTAACTATTCAGAATTCTAATATAGAATTCTGAATGATGAAAAAGGACATCATACTCATAATCGCATTTATTGTCTTACGTATGATATATATGTTTGAATTTTTCTTATGTAAGTTACCTTTCCGGGTTGGGGGTAGAATAACCATACATATCTCTTACACTATAAAATATCAAGCTACAATTATTTGCCCACACGTGTTAGGATATGAACATTTTTTTAAAATTATGTCTTTTCATCTATAAATATCCTTAGTTTTTCAAAATTTCAACATTGGAAGCACTAGCCATAGCGTTTCAAATTATTTTAATAGCCCCTCAGTTTGTTTTTTTACTTTAATTTCTTCTTTATATGATGTGCTTGTTTGGCATAGAAGTTGTTTTTTTGGTTTTTACGTCCTAAAATACGAACTAATCATTATATATTTGTATGAGGTAGTAAAGAAAATTTTCTTTCATATATGGTTTCAACTTAACGTACATTCAACATATAATAGTATGAATTCCAAAAACTGACTAAAAGTAACCAAAATGTAAACTTAATTTAAATGGTTCAGTGACAAGAGATGTATGTACAGTAAACTCTCGCTACAACGATACCCGATACAACAATAACTCCCTCTACTACAATAATGTTTTGTGGTCCCGGTGATTTTGCATATAAACTAATGTTAATCTCCCCTCAATATTGCGATATTCTCTAGAACAATAAACCTGTGTAAAACGATTTTTTCAATCTAAATTTCAGTATTATTTTCTCCCTTTATAATAATATTTTGATTTTCAAATGCTTTTTTTTTCGTTTTCTTTTGTTATTTTTTCCGTCTATTAAGACTCATTGTGGATATTGTGGAAGTTGGTGGGAAGTAACAGAAAAAACCATTCGGAATTGGTGGAAAAAGGCTGGTCTTTGTGTTATGGAAGATAAGAAATCAGATAATGACGAAAATTCCATAGAAAATGATCTCTCAGATGATCAAGAATGTGTTTTGCACATCAAAAATTCCGTATCCCAACTTGAAGAAACAAGAGGTAAAAAGTTTGGAATTAGTATAGAAGACTATTTAACAGCAGATGATGATCTTATGGTTTTCGCATGAGTTACTGATGAAGATATTCTCTCTGAAATTACTGATGAGATAGGAAACAATGATGAAGATGATGATGATAATACAGGTCCATCGCAGTCTTTATTGTCATCCCAGGAAGCTCTTCAATCCGTGAATTCTCTACGGACATTTTTTTTCAAGCCTTCCGTCGACAAATGAAGAACATTTTCGTGCACTAGACTCAATGCATACAGTATTGGTGAACTTAACAGTTAAAAAAATGAATAAACAAACAAAAATATTGGATTATTTTGAATAAAAAGTGTTTTCAGGTATGTGAATATTTCTGTGCTTATTTTCTGAGTTTATCTTATTTATTTATTTTTTTAGTATTTAAACCACTATTATTAGTATTTTACAAATTAATTTCTTCTAAATGTAGACTTAAAAGTAGTATGTTATGCACCTTAAACTAATAATAATAAAAAAAACTCTTATTAAATGCTCAAAATATGTGGGCCCTCGATATAACAATATGCCTCTCTACAACAATATATTTATTTGGTCCCTAAAATATTGTTGTAACGAGGTTTCACTGTATTCAATTTAAATGACAAACAATAAATATATTTCTTTAAATAGTACATATATAGAAAGTTAGCCCTCAACTCAAAGAAAATTTAATTTAAAACTAATAGCTCAACAATAAATCAATACTAAGCAACTCTTTTGTCTGAAATTTTTTTTCCGGAAGCAAAGTTTAAAAAAATCGGTCTTCCTTCATCAAACATCCCTCATGTCACATGTGAGTTGTACTTAACGAAAATAAACAAGAAATGGGTCAGAATGAAAAACTTCGTTCGCATTTTTTAGAGAGAGTGATTCACAATTTGTAAGACTAAGCCCTTAACATCAATCAATACAACCCGGCGAAATCGTGAAGTCAACCACAGGGGCCGAGAAACAGGGCAAAAAAATATCCAAAACTCTGCAGCAAAGCATAAAACAAAGAACAAAAACAGAGAACCAAAATACAACCAAAAGCAGAAACAAAAAGCATGTAATTTTTTCTCCCCCCACTTTTTTTTCATCCTGAAGCACAATTTTTTTCTCCCGTTTTCCACATAAAAATTGTTGTGTAGGGAATAGGGAATGCTGGAATCATTGTCCCCAACGTAGGGACTTTGGTAGGGAAAAGTAGTCTCAGGATACGGAATCAATATCTCCCAAAAAAGTCTTTACACTAAATGCTTAAAATGCGGGCTAAGGAATGTATACAGATCCTCCAACCAGCCATTGATTTTCAAAGAATAGTGGATTTTTTTTTCTGAAAAAGTGCAGGAATTTACTTTTATTTATATTAGTTTTGCTTCGCACTCTTTCCTTCCCCCATTTCATTCTTTTAAAATTTTGGCTGATATTTTTTATATTAAAGAGTGAATAAAAATGGATCTAGTCGCAGAGGAAAGAGAGATGTCTCTAGGCGAAAGAAAAGAATAAAGGAAAAAAAAAAGGAAGAGAGGGGAAAAAATTAAAGGCAGAGAAGAGGATTGAGAACTAAAAAAGTGGAATTTTGAATTATTTCGAAAACAAGTTCCAGCTATTTCTGGAAATTTTAAAACTAAATAGTATCTATTTTGCTCGAAAAAAACAGCGCCTGAGATTCCTTGACAACATTCGGTTCTCATTTATTTTCGATTAGCCAATTCCTTTTAGTTTAAGTGAGTAATACTTTTTTATCCTACGTGCTGAATTAAAAAAAAGATGTGGTGTTAAAATTTGAGCTCCGATAATGTTAACATCTTGAATTATGTTAAGAAAAATAGTGTAATTAAGCATAATCTTTTAAAGTTTTTATTTTAACAAAAAATAGCAAAAAAATAAATTGACTGGAAAAGAACATCTAATATGTATGCTGACAAAAACAGCTGCAATAAATTACAAAATATTTTTTTATTATTATCAAACTTCGAATTATGATACAAAAATACCACACACTTCCACAATGGGTAATTTGTTATCAGTTATATTTAAAACGACTTAGGTCAAGGGTTGGCAACCTGCAGCTTTTCGGTTCCATGCAAAAAATTAATCATTTGTTTTCAAACCCTTAAAAAATAAGAAAAAAAATAGTTTTAAGTATCTAATCTCGTAAATTCTTCTTCTGTTAACATAATGATTAATTACAAATCCCTAAGTTTAACATGACCGTAATGAGATAAATTTACTTCGGCATAACTTTAAAAATTCCGAAGGATCGACTCTCTGAGAAATTTGAGAAATTGAAAGCAAACAAAAGTACTCTAGCGTTCGTAGTAAATTCTTTCAACACAAATACAAATGAGATTAACATTGAACCATTTGGATTCGATGCTGGATCGCTTCAAATGCAATTGATAGATTTGAAATCCAAAGAATTGTGGAGTGGCAAATTCACTGAATTCAAGTGCAAGTTGAAAGAGTTGGAGGTTCAGAACTGCATGCTCTTCGAGTAGCGCAAGTAGACAGCCTTAAAAGAAATTCCGAGAGTTGAGGCCCTCATAGTCGATGTATGGAATAGCATTTCAGAATGGTACAGGTGAATGAGTTGGCATATGGAGTGCTGACAATCTTCGAGTTGGCATATTCGTGAGAGCAAGCGTTCTCTTGCATGAATATAAAAGAAAGTAAATTTAAAAATCAACTAACAAATAAAAATCTAGAGTTATGATTGAAACGTAAAAACATAAGCTATTAGCCAGATTTAATCAAACTTTTGAAATGCTTGCAAAAATAATGCTCCCATTGATGCAACTATCTATACATTTGTTTTTTACATGAATAAACATGATTACATATTTAAAGCCGTTTATTTTAAAAGAAATATCAAATATGTATAAGCAAGTACTATAATATGAACATTTTAGTGGCTCTTTAAAACTGGAAAATTTTGGAAATTGTTGCTTTTGACTCTTCCATTTCAATAGGTTGCCGATCCCGACTTAGGTTAATAATTAAGGATATTCTCTACGAATAAATTAAAAAAAATTATAAATGTTCGTTAATTGTAAGGTTTAACATTTAATAAATCGATCACAGAAAGACATGCAGATGAATTTGAAATTATTTCATATAAATCAACCAGGATATTTCTAAGCTATATTTTTATATATTTTGTACGAAGAAAAGCAAAGGACGAAAAATACAACTGCTGTGTTGAATATGATACAGTGGCAACAATATGATAATTTTATCTCAAATATATTACTTTATTCTAATTTTTTGTGAGACAATTATCCATTAAGATGTGATATAATTCAACATATTAATAATTACTGCACAGAAATCTAAAAAGCCAGAGTCAAAGATTTAATTCTTGGTTTTAAATATAAACATTCATTAGGAGAAAAATGAAATTCAACCTCACCTATATATTTAATGAGAAGAAATATTTCCATAATAATCCAAATTATGATTTATATTGAAAGAAACATTTGAGAATTATTTTAAATGTGCCGCATCTTAGTTCACGAAGTTTCTTTTCTTAATTACTTTCTTAAAAAAGCACAGCAATTATCAAAGAAATTTGAATTCGAGATTTTAATGAATATCCAATTTTCACCTTCCTCACTTAGAAGAATATATTTTTTGAAAGTACAATCATCAGGCATGCAATTAATGAGGCCAAAAAAATTAATTAGAGAGTAAACGAGAAAGTTTTCAGGGGATCAGTTCTACTGGTTTTAACATGGATGCTGTCATACCTATCAAAAGCGAATCTGTGCCGCTTTTCATAATAGTGTGAAGCTCACTGAAATTTAGCATACTTTTGTGATGTTTGAAACTATGTTGTAGAGCATTCAAAGATTTTGCAAAAGTGAGTTTAAATAAGTGCATAGTGGTAACACATTCATTATATATGATACAAAATCGCGTACATCTGAACTTATTTAGTAATACTACACATACTGCGCATCATTTGGTAAGTGCTCCCAAGTTAGAATCAGATAATAGATTATATATAAATGTTTCATAACCATTTCTCTATCTTTTGAAAAACGTTTTTGATATTCCGAAAGACATTATAGACTCTATAACATCAATTTCATCTTAGCAGATATTAACTATTCAAGTTGTCATTAACGATATCAAGAAACATTAATCCTTCAGTATTTTTATTATCAGATGATATTACTTTAAGCTTTTAATTGTAAAAATAATTTTCCAGGGCTTTTTTTGATGATATAAAAATAATAATAAATGAAGTAAATAGAATGTGTTACTTGTAATTTTTAACAAGAAAATTCATGACAAAAATCCAAAACGCTTCTTAATTTCACTATATCAGATGGGCCTTTTACAACACCAAGCTGAGAGCAATATAATGTATGTAAAAGTGGGCAAAGAGCTACACATTTTAGCAAAATTTCAAGTTAATAATTTAATATTTAATTGATAACTTAGTTAAGTCGTGAATTATTTATTTTTAGATAAGTTTTATTTTGCAAAAATATTTATTTTTTAATAAATTAATAAGAAGAAAATAATTACTTTACAATTAATAAGAAGAATCCTTCATTAATTATAATAACTGAAATTAGCAGTAATAACAACTTTGCCACACAACGCATCAATGAATCCTCGAATAAACAACCATCGAATCGAATAAACAACCAT
>JAPMOQ010060798.1:874563-904873 GCA_026543055.1 Argiope trifasciata
ATGAAGCATAATTATTAGTTATCGGTTTTCTTACTTACGTGTTAAAGGATTTAATTTTTATGATATATTTTAGAAAGTAATAAACTATTGACAGAATATAGTATTACTATTGTTTTGGATCTGGCAAGTCAATGATTATAAAACAAATAGAATAAATACTTCTTTTTTATCTAATACATTACAGATAGATTATTAGATATGTCTTGCTTTTTTTGATAATCTTTAGTAATCTATCTCAACATACGTTATTTTAAATTTTTCAATTGGTAGATTTTTTTAAAAATCTGACAACTAGTTTTGCAACATTTTGGATAGACTTTCTTGAGGCGACTAGTTCAAAATCTGTTTTGTCAGAAATCCTCTACTGGTGAGATTCAGAGTAGATGTTTTCAAAAATAGTTTTAATAAGAGTGTCGTTGGATGAACTGTACCAAATAACTAGATGAATGGAATAATGTATAAAATCTGGAATTGAAATGTATATGCCCTAAAATCTTAATCCCGTTTTATACTCCTTACAGACAATTTACAGAAATAAAATGACATAAAATAATAATAAAAATGAGCATAAGCTACATGTGAGCTATTCCATAGCATATAATTCTATTTTTCCAAATGACGGCATTATTTTTATTATCACACTGTGGTTCACTAAATCAAATGACCATAAAAGAAGATTATATAGTATGTACTAAATTTGTCATTTTTCAGAATTGTAAATTTTATCAACGTTTCACAACAAAAACGTACGATTTTAAGAAGGATTTTAAAGCTTCAGACTTTCAATATAGAAGGATTATTTATATTCCTTTTAGTGTTTGTTTGATAAGCATATTAACTTCAATGAAAGAATATCTGTTTTGAAAATGCAAGGCAGAGATTTATTTCTAGATATTTTTTACCAAGAAGATTATTTTATCATTTTAATTCTGAAATACATTTCATAACCTATGTTTATATCGAAAAAGAAAATATAAAACTTTTTAAATTTAATTTGGGCAAAAAAAATTATTTCTTGATTTAGAGTTTCGTAGAAGAATTTAAAGTCAGCAGAAAAAAAAAATAACGTCATATCCATTATTAATGCGGTGTTAAAGAACATATATCACTGTTTAATGCAAAGCATAAACTAAAATACTGCTGAAAAAGATATTTATTATTAAGTTTCGTTTTTAATATTTAATATAGTTATTCAACTATTTTTAAATACATTAAATCAAAAAAGTTGTAAATTTTTGAAATTCTACAACAAATTTATCAAAAAGATACTTATCACATCAACTTCAAGAGTAGGAATTTATTGAAACATTTAAGTTTCCTTATTTCAAGCTTCAGTATAGTCGCAACTTACCTAAAAGAAATAAAAGATATATTTTAATTATACATTTCAAATAATAAATGAAAAAAGTGAATAGAAGCATGAATAAAATAGTATTAATATTTCAAGAATTCTATATTTTACTAATAAAAGCAAAAGATAACCGGTAAGTGTAAATTTCATATGGATTAACTTAGTCATAAAATTGGGAAATTTAAATCAATTGACTGTTCCCTGGTACAACAACATTTTACCTATATCTGATTCTATTACTCGTTTTTCCATAAATATAAACATGGAAAATATGTTATATAGAACTCTGCATTTTATTTATGAGAGTAAAACGTAAATGATAAAAACAATATATGAATTAAATTGGATATAAAATAGCGGAATTCGAATAATCTATTTCATTATATACCAACGAAATGCTTTACTGCATCTAACTCTTATCGCTTTTTTTAAAACCAGTTCTACAAAAACATTTATTCTAAGAAACTGGAATTTCGAGAAAATACTGTTTAATTATAAGCGTAATTAAAAGGAGTTTGAATTGATTTCCAAAGCCCAATTGTGTATATTATAATAATGATTACTACTGCCGTAAAGTTAGTTCAATTTTATTTATAACTTCGAATACTGCGAAATGGCTTATTTTGCAATCACTTTCTGATTTTTATCTTTCAGGAGCATTAATAATGCACGAATTACTTGCTAATATCAAGTATATTTGCTATATGCCCGAAAAACGCAACACCACTTAGTGATCAGAAGTGTTTGTTTGACAATCAAACGAATTAAATATTGAACTTTTTACGATTGTTTAGATTTCCTAGAGCTTCTACCTCTATTTGATAACTAGCTTTTGAAGTTAGTTTGAGGAGTTGCAATACAACCTACTTTATTTATTTTTTGAAAAGCTAATTGCTTACTGTCATTTACAGCAGTTAATTAGATATTGATCATAAGTTTTAACTAAGTAATAAGATGCTAACTATAGTAGTTAATTAGATATAAACTATAATAGTAATAGATAGAAACCAAAATAATAATAGAAAATCAAAATGATAATAAAAATAAAATCGTAAACTTGATCTATCACAAATTTGTGAAATCTGCACGAGACAAAATATTCGATAATGCTGTAGAACTATCTCATAATGCAGGTCGGAATCATTTGAAAAATAGAGTAATGCCTATGCTGAAATCATGTAATAAGTTGGAGTCTTAAAGCAAATGGTGATATTGGATCTGTAGGGATAATAAAAAATTCTCTAGGAGGTGTCATTATCTGTTCATTGATGAGAACTCGTTGGATAAAAAGAAGAGTTCTCCTGGAGCATATACAATTACATTAGAACTTACACCGATGGTCACGTGTATACGCTTGCAAGAAAGTTTGGACAGTAGCTGCTATGGTTTGCTAATTCTTATGTAGATGTCTTGCTGAATAACATTGATAACAAAACAAAAAGGAACTAGCTTAGTTGTTAACATATCTATTCAAATAAAGAAAATGAGCAAATTTATTTTTTCTCTGTTATTATGTTTTTCCTTCTTAATTCATAGTTTTGAATAATCGTTCTTCTTGAGGTTTCTTGTTTATTGTATAATATGCAAACACTTTAGTTATTTTGTCATAAATCAGTTTTTCAGATAAGTTTATTGTGCAGGTATTTAAGCTGCGTGTTTAATACTGTACAAAGGAAAATAATTTCAAATTATGAAATTATAGGTAACCATTTCGTTGATACTTATTTAATTCCAAATACTTTGGTGAGCAATCATTGATATTTTGTTCTCATCATTTATTTAAGAAGTACTACTTTTAAAGATTTTAAATTAACCTCTAGAAATTCTAACCATTACAGACACAAAAAAGACGCCATCAAAGTTAATCAGAATTTCTAAATAATAAAACATTCAGTTTTTTCATTTCCAGTTTGTTACTTCCTTTTTATTCCTTTGTTTCTCCACACAGAGAGAGTGAATCATGTCGTTTCTTTTCTGTAACTTCTTTTCATTAATTTTCTCAAGAAAAATCACCATTTTGTTTTAAAAGAGGAGGGTACACACACTAAAAAATAAATATGCAATCAAAACAATCCTTTTATCGAATTCTTTTGATGCTTTTCTTACTCATAACGAGAGAAAAAATCTATCCATCTTTCATTATTATTATTATTTATTTATTTTTTCATTGCGATATCATTAGCAAAGCCGTTGTTTCCTCGCACTTCTGTAACGAGATCACTTGTTATAACGCCTTGCAAGTGTAGGAATGCGTTGCATCCGTAATTGAAAATAAAACCCCCGTCAGCAGGGAGAGATGTGGAGAAAGGAGAGACGACTTTCATAATTAATACAGAAACAGTTCTTTCTTCTCAGCAAACCAACTCCTTATAACCCAAGGTTTATTTTCAAAATCCCCTGCATTGCAATTATAAGCGTTTCTCACTGTTTCAGATCATCTACTGTTTGTTATTCCACTTGAAGTTATTAATTTCTCTGTTTGAATAATTAAGCTTTTTTTCCCTTCTGCTCCTTCTCGTCCTTTCCATGACATTATAAGAATTTATGAGCTGGAGAAAAATAGAAAGTGACACTGTTTTACGAATAAATTGGAATATTCTAATGAATGTGAACTCAGTGTGTGTGTGTGATATTTCGTTTTAATAGGCTAGAATAAGAATATTCACTGCTAGAGGACAGAGATAAATTAATCAGGAGAATAAAATATTCGATATGTACAACTTCGGCAAATATTTTTTCCTGTTTAAGATACAATGAATAAGAGATGAATTCGAAGTTTTACTTACTTTTATGTAACTAATCTATTTTAAAAACATACGAGCTCCACATTAATTTAAGAAGGAAAATCAGTTGTTCTTTGCATGTATAAAATACAAGAAAATATGAATTTCCACTATATGAAAGGAAAGCCTTCAATCAATTCTAATTCAAATTACTTTGAAAAAAAAATAGGAATTAATTTGCATTACTCGAATAGATAAATTTCTTTCTTTCTATGTATATGGATAAATGTCTAACTTATATTTAAAGCTAGAAGGTTAGCAAAGTATATCACCGTTAAAAATTTAAAAATATGTTATCAGGATAAAATCTTTATTTACATCTTTCATGCATAATCATAAATGATGCGACTTTATGCCTTTATTATAAGTATGCTTTTATTATATTTAAAGTATTATTAAAAAATCATGATTAAAATAATTCAAGCATAAACAAGATTTTGTCCTGTTATTCAATTCGATTAAGTTTTTAACACTGATCTTGCGTTGCATGTTAAATTGGTAACATTTTCATTAAATTTTGGTTTTATTAATCTAAGCTCGGAATCAGAATTTCATCACTATCATTAATATGCATAGAAATATGATAAAAGTAAGAATTTTCAGTGTGATGAATTTTAAAAATGCAGTTTGACTGAATACACCATTTTTCGCTTCTTCTAAAGATGTAGTAAAGATTAAGTCTTTATTTTGGCTATATTTCAGGTAGTGGAGCGTCACATTTTTGGAAAATGTATGTTCTAGGCTAGAAATTTAATTTTGCAACAACTCATACTCTTCATTTATTATCGCAAAGACCAATTCATTCAATATATCTCGATGCTAATTCAAGTATGTGGCAATAAATATAATTAGTCAAAGGGATTTATTTCGGTTATTATAATTTGATCGGAAATAGAAACATCTTTGGCATACTGGAAACACTGGCAGTTATAAAACTATTAATAAAGTCAACTATGAGCACATTCCTGGCTTCCTGAAGAAATACTGTTAAATATAATGCATAACTCATCAACCATTTACTTCTGTTACTCTTTTGGGGCATTTAAAAAAAATACCTTCACATTCGCGAGAGAGTCTTTAATATAGAAAGGTCCTTAGCAATCCAAAATAAAGAAAAAAAAATCACAAACACGAGGCAAATCATAAATAAGAACGAGCCACAACCTTGATTAAATAATCAGATAAAATTCTTTTATGGAATGTTTTAATACTCTTCGCAGTTTATTCATAATGCATTTTTAATCCCCTTTTAGTGTCTCATTTTTATATAGTTATCTCTTTCTCATCATTGAATTCGTCACATAATAAGAAATTTCTTATTTTACTTTATAAAACATATTACGCAATGCTTCGGTTTTCATTCATTTAGTACCTCATCACCCACATTCATTCAGTACTCCTGCACTTCAGAGATTTTATTGTTATTGTTAATTTTGTATGTACTCTCATTTCTATCTTTTTTTATATCTCTTTTACAATGATCGCCATGTCATATATTTTTAACGAAGTCAGTCTGCACTTTAATACTAAACTTATTAGAGGACCATATAATTTCTAGGAACTTAGATGTAGTGTGATATTGTGCTAAAATTTTAAGATAAACTTCAACAATATGACATAATTTGCTATAACGTAAGGTTGTGTCATTATTTTATAGCAAAAGATCAAAATGCATATAAAAAGTTTAGAATCATGTAACTATATCTTTTGAAAGAATGAATTCAAAATTCGACAATTCTTTACTTTTTGCTATATATTGACATTTCACTATAGCTTTAGCTTATTTAAATTTCATTATCTAATTTTATACATTTTTGAATTATTTTGGGTACATACACAAGAAAACTATTCATTAATGCAGTGATTCTCAACCTGTGGGGCACGCCCCCTAGGGGGGGCGCGAGCACACTAATGGGGGGCGTAAGCATATCCAAGGGAAAATGTTATTTAAAAAATGATTAAGTGACTGAAAGGAAAGAACACACACACAAATACAAATCAAAATAGATTTCGACATATTTAATAATTAACTTATTAAATTAAAACAACTTACTAAATTAAAAACAAATTTAATAATTATTATGACTTCCTTGGGCCTGTCTTGCAGAGCAAAGTTGTTCGAAGGAGGGTTTAATATTAGAAATAGACACTCTCAGTTCTTTTTCAATATTTAGCTGAGATCTATGTTTTGTCTTCAAAGAAGCCACAGCAGAAAATCCAGTTTCACAAAGATAAGATGTTGAAAATGGTAGTAGAATGCGAAATGCCCTTGTTTTTAGTGCAAAAGACTCATCATCCACTCCTGCCCAAAATTCAAAGAGTGACTTATTACTAAATTGTCTTTTGGTTTCGCCACTTGCCGTGAAGTCTATGAAGGTTTTTTCCTCTTTAATTGAGAGTCCTTCATGAGTATTTTGAAATGGATTCCTCACCTACTTGTAACTTGATATCAATTCGTCGTCAGAATGAAAGTACTTTTTAAAATTCTTTGCTAGCATTGCTAAATGATTTTCAATGGTTAAAAAAACAACTTTTACATGTTGTTCTTCAGCCTTGTAAGTTTTAATACAATCATTCAAATTTGCAAAAATTGCTAAGTTTCCTTGCTTTAAATTTCTTCTCCACAATTCCAATTTCCTACAAAAAGCATTACCTTTATCTCTTGTATCCAATATATGTGTATTTACTCCTTGCAGTTGAAGATTCAAGTTATTTAATTTGTCGAATACGTCGACCATGTAGCTCAATTTCATTACAAATAAACTGTCGCAAAAATTCTCAGCTTCCGGTCTGTTTTCCTCTTCTAGAAAAACGACGATTTCCTCTCTTAATTCATAAACACGTTGAAAATTTCCTTCGTGATAACCATCTTGCCTCGCAATAAAATAGCAACGCTGAATGTACTGCACCCATGTCTTTTCAAAGAGCGGAAAAGATTTTTGATTTCAGGGGTCTCATTTTTATATAATTTACTATGGTTACAAACGTACTTAACACAATCTTCAAACCAGGACTCATTTCTTTGGAAGCCAAAGCTTCTCTGTGGATCATGTAATGTGTCCAGACGCACTGTGGCGATTTTTGTTCCACAAGTCCATGAATACTTTGGAATCTTCCGGACATCGAAAGAGCACCATCAGTGCATATTCCGACGCAATTTTTCCATTCTATGTTTGCCTCGTTCATAAAATCTTGTAAGATAGCAAATAATGCGAATGCTGTTGCTTTGAATTCTATTGGTTTGCAGAAAAGTAATTCTTCTACTACTGACAAATCATCACAAAATCTAACATAGGCAATGAAATGAGCATCTTTATTACTATCTGTTGCCTCATCGAGTTTTATTGAAAACAATTTGTCACGTAACTTCGACAAAAGCTGACACTCTACATCTTCAGCTATGTCAGCAATTCGACGGGCAACACTAGCATTTGAAAGAGGTATAGACTGCAATTGCTTTGCAAAATTATCTCCAAACATAATTTCTACAATCTCAATTGCGGCTGGCCAAATAAACTCTTCACCAATGGTGTGAGACTTTTTACATCTGGATATTTTATATGAAACTTTGTAAGAGGCAGTTAAAGCTTTTTTATTCCCATACAAAGTTTTTTTAAACAATGATTTTTGCTTCACATATGATTTTAATTTTAATTCGAAGAATTCTCTGGGTTTCTTTACGTACTCACTATGAAGCGTTTTCAAATGACGTTTAATTTTATTAGGTTTCATGCTGTCTGCTGCCAACATTTTTGAGCAAATGATACACAGATGCCTTTCCTCTTCATTTACTTCAGTACTAGTGAACTCAAAATTTAAGTATTCTTGATTTTATTTTCGGAGACACGCTCGTCTGTGTACTTGTTGATGCATGTCAATCGTCTAATGCTCGCTTACACCCGCTTAAAAATTTATCCATGATTCTGCATAAGTCTGCTGTTGTGAATATTTAATACCGTGAATTGCAATTACAGGAAAATATATATAACATACATATTCAGAATAGATTCAATAGCGATAGAAAGATCGACTCGAATGAGATAGTCTGGAATTGAAATCGGCATCATAGAACTTTCTCCTTCTCCCTATGAGAAAAAAATTTGTTAACATCTGCGCACGCTCCTAACTTAACTTTTAAGCTGACCAGACAAATTCCAGACAAATCGAAACTTCTCGCGAAGCCTTGAGAATGCCCGGCATGGTGGGACGCAAGAGCAATAAAAAGACATAGGATTCTAGTTTTTTCAAAGCTGATGATCGGTGTTGCAAAATGTCAATAAATTTCCGTATCCTTGGTAATTTGTAAAGTTTAAAATTAAGGTTGTACTGTAGGTTTAGCGCCAAAATGCTCAAAATACATTTTATTGTATGCGGTGGGGGGGGGGGGGGGCTCAATGAAAATTATGATTGAAAATTGGGCCGTGAATACTAAAAGGTTGAGAAACACTGCATTAATGGATATATCTGATTCAAATTCAGAATATAAAGGCTGTTATGTTGATATACAGTTCACAAAACTTTACTCATCTAATTTGTTTGGTTTTCAGATATCCTGATTAAACCAATACAAACAGAACTGAAAGTTACTAATTCATAATTTGAAACAAGTCTATCATTTTTGTGTTAAGATCATCTACTAAATTTTCTTCATCTAACCTTTATTGGCCTAGAATACTTAACAATATTGCAACGATACTTTTACGATATTGTGTGGTTTTCAGAATACAGAACAGTAATACAGATATCTGACAAAAATTGCTGTTCCAATAAGTGCGGTATCTCCTTGTTTTGCTAACAGAGAAAACGGTCAATAAAGAGGTATAACTTTAAAGAAAAGTAGTTCTTTTACAAAATCTCGAAGTCGTATACTTCGATGATTATAGCAGTTTCTATACACTGGGAAGCAAAACTGTATAGTTTTAGAAAATAATTAAAGTTCATTTAAGTACGTGAAATTAATACCGAATTTTGATTTGGAACCCATTTTACTTCTCACTTTCCACTTTGTAGTATAACGTAATAACATAATTTTAGACAGCATTTAATTAGATAACATTTTGATAATGCATCATAATGCTTAGTACTTGATTATTCTGGTATATAAAAAACGACAATTTGATTTAGCTTCAAGATCATAAGGACAATTTTTACCACCAAACCCATGCTTTCCATTCTTCAATATGTTATTTTAAAGAATTCAATATGCAATGGAAATTTGATATAATTCAATCCTTTTTAAACATAGATTTCAATTAACTATTTTCATTTAATATGTAAAATAACGAAAGGTAATGCTTAAATATAATTTAATCAGACAAAAATTTGAAAAACATTTTTATAATATGATATTCATAATTTTTTTCTTCTACTGGACATTATTTATTTAATTTCTGATTTCTAATGAAACAATCCAAAATTCCATAATAAAAAGTAACCTTAAAAATATGGAAGACGAACGAAAAATTTCAATCAGTAAGTATGATTTCAGTTTTGCTTTATAAACCACTTTTTATCTTTGATTCTTCATGATGGTAGGGAGAATAAATTTTTTCTTCCCACTCTGATAATGGAAATAACTAACGAAGAAGCACTGCAGTGCGAGTAAAACCAGCCGGTAACGGGTTGTCAGGCCGTCGTTGTCTAATTCTTCGTTTCGCTTCTTCAAACATAACCTTCAAAAAAGAACTTTTCTTTCTATTGTAATTATAGTACCCTTTTTTGGGTTTTTTTTAAAAAAGAGAGTAAGAAGGTTAAAAAAAACTTTTCTCAAGAAAATCAGATTATCGAGAAACTTTTTTTTTTCAAGACAGTTGTTATCTGTATGTAATTCTTTTTTCATTTTAGTGAATTTAGATCTAGTAGCAACTAAAACTTCAATTTTCTTCAACTGTTTTTGTTTTATCTATTAATACAAATGTTTGTTTTCATATTACTGAAAGTTCTACTTCTTTTTTATTACGTCAAAATCAATCAGTTGATCAAAAATCTGATTTAGAACGAGGAAGCTAATATATATTGCTTTGTCCATAATGTAAAGTTCGTGTTTAAGGAAGAAATAAAATTTAAATATTGAGGTTATATAGTTTGTGCTGAAATTGTTTTTATGTGAAATTTAAAAATAATTTCGTATTTTTCAAAAATGTTTTTATTTTTATTTTTATAAAGGCTTTAAATTAATTAGAGAAAAATTAAAAGAAAATTTCTAATAAGTAGAAATTATTTTAAACTACAATTGCATCATTTTTCTTTGATTTAAACCTCAAAAGGCTATTTTCTAGTTATAGTACATTAACATATCTTTTGGGTTGAGACAGGCTTAAGGAGCGTGATTAATTTAGCTTCTTAAATAAGTTTAGTTTGATTAATTAATTAATTCTGCTAACTAATAATTAAACAACAAATTAAGTCACACCATTTCATGTTGTTTAATGCTTCAAATTTGAAGCATCTAAATTTTTTCTTACCTAAAGTTTGTCAGAATTTACGAAACTCCATGCATAATACTGTGCAAAGTAATTGGGATAAACACAAAACTCTTGTTTTTTAGTTCGTATAGATTCACTTACATGCATGGTATAGCAATATATTAGTTAATGAGATCTTTTACACGTTTTAGCATGGATTAAAATGATATATTCCATATGTTTTTGATGTCATCAACATGTAATTAAACTTTTATGATATTCTCAATCTATTTCTGTTAGTGAAGGAGCCCATTTTATTCGCATGTTCCTTCACTTTGCTCCAGAAATTTTTGATGAAATTTACATCTCTAGAATTGTAAGGTCAATCAAAACTGTTAATAGCTTTTCTTGAAAAAAATACTTCACCAGCTTGAAATTGTGATATGGAGTTAGATCTTGTTGAAATACACCAAAAACACCAGCAAGCGTTTACAGCAAATGCAAGAGTTTTTTCTTCAGATATTGATATTTATTTCTTAGAGTTCATCCTCCCTTCAACAGGTATTAAGTTGCCCGGTCCTCCAAATGTAAAATAACTCCAAAACATCTGTTTCTGAGGGTGCTAAAGATTAAGATGTTTTCTGATGGTTTTACAACATTTTGTCTAACAAATGTTGATTATATCTTTTGTCACCAAATAACATCTGATCCTAGTTTTTATCAATACAGGATTGATATTTCCTGGCTCAATATAAACATTTTATCTGCATTACAGATGCTATCAACTCTTTTTTCAATGGTGTTTTTGCCCATATCCCTGCTTCACTAGCCCTATGTTATATTGTTGAGGAATCAACACCTACACCAGTAGCTGGATAAGCGAGGATAAATTTTATTATTTTGTATTAAAAAATTATGTCTGAAGTGTTTTATTGTGTTTATATCCATATATACTCTTTTGTTTGGGGGAAACTGTCCCAAACTTAATTTGCTTATCCTAGAAACACTGTATTTTCCAACTCCAACTGCTGCAGCAATATCTCTTACTATCATTGAAATACGATGACTGAGGGTACCAATTCCAGTCTTATTCTTGGGAGGGATACACTTTTAAACATAGTTTGGAACAAGGCAATTTGCACAATCAACCTTTTCTTACAGTACCTGGAAAGCAGCTGATGGTAAAATGCTCAACATGTGATGATTACATGATCAAACCAATTTAGACTAGTTAAGAGCAACTATATTTCCTAAGAAAATGCTGTTGAAACTGATTTGAAGTGGAAAATTCCAGACACAGGCAGACATTTATAAAAAATCGAATTTGTCCCAATTAGTTTGCACAGTAATATAAATTTAAACAATGTTTAATAAAGTTAACGGGAAGCATACTTTCCACGGTCCTAGATGGGTTAAACGAATAATTTTAGTCTTCTTATTGCTTTCTACAATCATGTGCAAGGAAATAGAAAAATTTCATAAGAAATAATTTTCAGCAAGATATTTTATAAAAAATAAATATGATTGAATATTTACAATAAAATGTTAATAGCTTATCGCCCGATAGTTCATAATGTTATGTCACGAATGAGTAAAAACATTCTTTTGTTAGATAAAATTCACAGGGAAACTAAATTTGGAACAAGCTTAGAATATATATTATAGGACAATTACAAAAACTTGTTCCTTATAGCTAATGAAAAATTAAAGCATTTTAATCTAATGAGTTTTCATCTAGAGTTCGATGAAAACGTTGATTTCCTGCTGATTTTTTTAAGGTTTAAACCTACTATTTAACTTCACCAATGCCTATTTAATTAAAGGAATCCTTCTGAACTATAGTGGATAACAAAAGAGGGAAAAACTAATTAGACAGATGGTCCACATATCAAGCGTGAGTCCGGGCAGTAAACGTGATGATCGAAGAAAACTACATTATACTTAGTATGGAATAGTTAGGAATGGTATATTAAAACAAATGATAATTCTATTCCATTTAATCCCCTTCCAAAATTTTGCAGAACCAAGCTTTTTTAAATTTTATGGGTTAGTAAATATTTTTTGTAAAAATTCTTAACGATGTATGGCGTGAAACATTTTATAAAGACTTAAAATCCGAAAATAAACTATATTTCAAAATATTTTTATCAAAATGTGTAAGATAATTAGTCCAAATAATGTAACTTTGTTTCATGAAATCAATTGACGAAGGAAAACTGATACGAATGAAACAATTTACTGAAATTACGTACATAATTCTACACCGGAACGAATCAAAATAACTAAAATGTAGTACATTTGCAATCTTAATAAATAAAACTTTTTTTCAAGTACTGACATGTAAAACATGCTTTCATGTTTTATATAATAATACTTCTTTCATCTTTGCAATGAATACATAAATGAGTCTAATAAAAGCATAATACTATAACAAAATAACATAAATCTGAATCGAAATCGGATTTGAAACTGCTAATCAATGTTCAGTTAATCATAAATGCATGAATTCACTTATTTGTTGCAAGAACTACATTAAGATTCTGCATTAAATTAAGTTGAGAATCGATTGGTTTAAGTGAAATCAACCATACTACTTCACTTTGAAAAGAAAATGAATCAAGTTTTCAAAATATTTAATTTGAAACAGGTATTTATAATAAATTATTCGTAAAAACTAAAACTTAATTGGAATAATAAAAAAATTCATTGTATAAATAAATATATTTGCATCGTCACTTTACATCAAAACATAAGAGGTTAATTTAAATTTCTCCTATGAAATCATTTTTAGGAAGACAATTCAAACAAAAGTACAATCAGATTTACATCACTAATGAATCCGAAATAATGAAAAATAAATCAAAATCATGTTCTAAATTACAAATACATTACTTTTCTGAATGAAAAGGCTATGAGAAATAATTAAATTAAGTATAATACTATTTAAAATTTATTGCAATAAAGCAAATTGCTTATTTTGGAGACATATTTCGAACTAATTTAATAAATGTTATCTATTTTTTTATTTGTTAAATTGCCCAAGAATTATTCTGAAAATTCTACTACTTTGATTCAAATTCTTCGTTCCCTTTTGCATTTTCAAATGGTATTAAGAATTGTGATTTTATATCACAGAATCAGAATTAATAGGATTTTATTTCTTCCTTCTTTAAAACCAAGAAAAATGTCAACGAGAATGAAATTGAGGAGTGTTGTTTTAAGAGAAATTGAGCAACAATTCATCAGTATTAAAGTGAATTTAAATTCTGGAGAAAACATTTAAATAAACTATTTTTTAAATGATATCTGTTAGGTTTGGAAGATTTTTCATAAAGCCTTTTTAGTATTCCTATTTAAAATAAATTCCAAAATCTTTTTCTGTTCATTATACCCAACTGCTTTTAACGCGAACTTGAAGTTTTTTGGTAAAATAATTAACTCTCTTTACAGAAAATTGAGGAAGAGAGTTTACATAATTTGGAAAAATTATCTATCAACAAAAGTTTGAAATTCAAATTCTGATGTTACAATTCATCGATTCCAGTTTCAAATTACTTCATTTATATACTTTTAATAGTTTATTTTAAATTATTTACCATTGTAAATGTTTTATACAAAGCACATTTTATGTTGAGAAAGAACTTTTTTAAGGAATAGCGGAAATTCATCAGAGTAATCACAGAACTTTTTAGCTAGCTTCACAACTATCTCTAAGTGGTTAACTCTATACCCCAATTAAAATTTCTAATGAAATGTGTGACATACATTTATAACTTGTTGTAATATAATAATACTACATTAAATTTTGTATATTTAAGTTTCAAAAATACAAACTATTTAATACTTCACTTGTTCTATGGATATAAGTGCATATGATCTAAATGGTGTGGAAATGAAATGTTGTAAAAAATAAATGTTTCTGATAGAGAATAATTTTCCTTAATAAAGATTTAATGAATTAAAAAAGGGAGGAAAACGACTGTGTTTATTATAAATAACTCATAATAAAGTTTTAAAATAGGCTTGATTTTGTTTTAAAACAAAAATGCTGTAACGTAAAATAAAATATTGAACTAGAATCGAAACAGAACACTGAAAAGAATCAATGATGGTATTTTAAATTAAATGATATAATCAAAATTTATTAAATATTAAATACTGGATTCTCAGTTAGTATGGTTTATATGCTCGATCTCTTGTTAAAAACACTTCTTTTTTTTACTGTCGTATTGTTCATTCTTCAACTTCATGGCATAGAAAGATTATCATTCTGTCTAGACAGCAATATTTTATTTATAAGTTATTTGGACACTTACTTTTTTATATTTGAAAGTGAAATTAAATATTTTAACTTATTCTTTTAGCTGAACAACAAAAATGCTAATGAGAATTTACATTTTTAAATAAGATAAAAATATATCAATAGATTTTTTCCGGATATTTCACGTATTTTGAGAAATAATTTCTCGAACAAATATTTATTTATATGCAAAATAATAATTACTTGACAACTAATTAAAAATATTTTACCATATTATGATTAAAATAATTAAATGCATTTGAGGCTCAAATTTTTTCAAAATATTTTTAAAAATGAAGAATAAAAGTATCCAAAATCTTACCAAAATTATTTTTCTTTTCATATTTGCAAAAATTCATTATAAACAAATTTATTTATTACAAAAGTTACTCAAAAAATTTGTGTTATGGGTTAGAAAATGCTCATATTCTCATATATTTATCTAAACATTTGGAAAAATATAGTCAAAATGCATTATAGAATGTAGCCAATATACATTAGAAATAAAATATAGAAACATCTTTGAAGAAACGTTTTTGTTCTTGGATCCCGTGTCGAAATTACGAGGTTCTTCGGGAAATAACCCTTGTGGTGCTTTGGAAAATTAATATTAAAGTAGCTTTAACTATACAAGTGTATTATATCCTGTGTGATAGCAAAATTATACACTGTTGTAATGATGTAAGGATTTATAGGATACTTTCATCTGTGTGCGAAAATGATCACAGTTCTAGTTTTGCAGTAATTTGAAAATAATGAAATATTTTCTGCTGCTGTAGTGAAGGTTTTATAAGCCGGATAACATCCTCAAGATTGAGTGATCACTTTTAGTCTAGTGTTCACGTCATCTGGCTACCAACCATAATGTTGCGAGTTCGACCGTACCTATCGCTAATCGCAACATCGATGACCTAGTACGATAAACAAAAATCTTTCGTGTAGTTACTTTGGCTTTTGTACCCAAAACCAAGAAAAAGGGCCATAAATAATTAGCCAATAAGATAAATAAAAAAGAGACTGATAAAAAATCAGTCAATAAAAAATGAAGCTGATAAATAATCAGCCAATTAAAAAAAATAGCTAATAAGCATTAAAAATTCAGCAGGCAATGAGATCATCACTAAACAGCAACAAAATATCGTTTGTCTCACTTCTCACTGGAGGGGAATATTATAATGGAAGTTTTATAAGGCAGATAACATCCTCAAGATTGAGTGATCACTTTTAGTCTTGTGGTCATGTCATCTGGCTACCAACCATAATGTGGCTGATCCTCAATAGAACTGTTTGATCATGCCAATCGCAGCACTGCTTCAGAAAATTACCCCATTAATTATTTTGAGTTTTTATCATCCAGAACCTAAAGAAATGAGCGTTATTTTATTATTTCATTTATGAACTATTTTTCTATTGATAGATGTGGATTTAAGAGATAAAAATTCACCTGAAATTATGATTCAGTAATAGAAAGAAGTTTATATTTATTATTTTAACTTTTGTGAAACTATATTTCTATTGATGGATGTAGATTTAAGAGATAAAAATTCGCACATTAAAGAATAAAACATATGCAGACAGTTTGAGGAACGGAAGTCCAATGAAAGCGAAATGGAAGACAAAGAGAGGATAGGATTAATTTCATGCGTCATCAACTCCCTGCTTGAGAAACGTAATTCAATTCCATTTTGAAGTTGATGCATCACTGCCTCTTTCATTGTTCCGCAGTACTGGACCTGACTCACTTCAAGAGAGTAGCAGTCTGATTATTTTTTTCTTCTGTTGTTATTTCCTGTTTCGTGCGTTTCAGTTTTTTTTTTTTTCCTTTCAGGAAAAAAATGGGAATTAAAATGCACTTTACAGGAGTATAGGACGCACTTACTTTTGCTGCGAAAGTTGAAAGGAAATCAACCGAGTGGAGAACTCGAAACGAAAAAAATATCATATTTCATTTTCTTTTAATTACTTAAATGCGCTCCTGCTCTTCGAATGATAACTCTGCGAAAGTAAAAAATGAAACGAATTAGACTACTTCATTCATGAATGAGTGGTTCTTAGAGAAAGTATAAAAAAAATCATGTCATTAGTATAATTAGATAGCAATTCAACTCAAAAGAATGTTGATTGACTGCAAATGATGCATTCTAGAAACTTAAAATCTAATTAGTAGAAAAGACATGATGTTGACAAGGGATGGATTGTTGAATTTTAAGTTAAAAAGCAGTAATAAAGTATTAATTGATGTTGGATTCCCTAACTGCATATTTATATTAATCGAGGAGCAAATAATTTCTTTGCCTGTAATGAATAACTGCCAATGTAGTAAGTGATATTACAAAATATATGAAAATATTTATTATTGAAAAAAAAGTAAATACTTTTTCAATTTTTTAAAAAATTTCTTCATTTTTTAAAAATAAGTAATATAATGAAATTACAAACTAACTTTATAATTGCACTTAATTCAATGTGCTTTTCCATGAACGGTTTTTTAATTCCAATTAAATTCATATAGTAAACATTTTTAAAGACACTATGCAGTTGTAAAGCATTAATTGATGTAATATTTCATAACTATATATTAATATTAACCGATAAGTAAAAAATTCCTTTTCCCGTAATAAATAAACCTGAATATGATAAGGAACATTAAAAATTATATAAAAATGTTTTTATTGAAAAAAATACAACACTTTTTAAAACTTTATCTCAATTTTATGGCTCTTTTCAATAGATATATTTAATGAAACTTCAACTTAATTAAACAGCTGTTCTGACTTCCATCGATGTAATATTGCAGTACTAATTTGGGAGTTCAAATTAAATTTATATAAATATTGTTTTATGATAGGAATTTACTATTGAAATATATTATTTAATGTACGATAATTCATTTCAGTCTTATGAAATTTAGAAAAATAATTAATGTTTGAAAACTTAAAAATTCTAAAAATAAAATTTGTACGCTATTTGTGCAAAGACTTCTAGTATTATTCGTTCAGATACTAAGCTTTTAAATTGCAATAGGGATCTAAACGAAATAATGTTGTACTGGACCAACCCAACTTCTTATCTATTTTTTTAATTAGTACAAAATATTATAATTATTTAAAATAGGTGTATTACCACTTCTGTAGTGTAGATTTATATTCCTGATTTAGTATAATTAGATTCTTTCAATTTTATGTATAACATTCCTTCAAATTTATAATTGTCTAGTAATTGTATAACTATTTTGGGAAATTTGAAAAAATAATAATTTAGATAGTTAGTTTAGTAATGTAAATCAGAATATAGTTAGATGGTTTAGTTAACTAAAATAATACTAGCAGTACTCACACGACGTTGCCCGAGGTAAAGCAGCCAAGAAAAAAAATAGTTTTAAACTTAAGTCTAACCTCCACCCGATATGACACGAGAAACATCAAACAAACAAAAATATATTTTAAAATTATCAAAAATAGCCACACAGTTTTTTTATAGAATGAAGTTTTTTGCCATTTATTGTGTTCGGGCCAAGATTGGATTTCTTTCTTTTGGGGTTAATAAAATTTGATTCGCTTTTTAAAATCAGACGTAAACAAAAAAACGTATTGCATTTGCATACCATAGCTCTTGCTATTTGCACATGAACAGTTTGTGGTTTTCGAGCATGTGCAGAAAAATTAAAATCTCAATTATAAATTTCCCTTTTTTATTTTGATAATGCATTGGTAATCTTCTCCAATAAATGCTCTACAAAATGGAATAAATATCTCCAACACTCGATAACTATTTTTCGAGTTTTTGTGATTCAAATAAACAATAGCTTTCAGGAGACTTCCTTTTATACTATGTTCAGATAAAAACATTATTTACAATTAAAATTCCACTAAAAACACTATATGTTTAAAAGAATCGGAACTAGGAATCACTAAAGTTGATCTAAAAATGAAATGCAATATTAGATATGAGAGTTTAGGAGAAACGTACATGACAACAAAGACTTTTTTTTGTTTTACAATATGTATTGGGCTAATATTAAACCATCCTATCCTAATAGGTATTTAATGTTATTTTATTAATTTAGAGGAACAATATGTTCTGCAATATTTTCGAAACTATTTTAATATTAAATTCTCTAGTTAAGAATTTGTCCTCTTTTTTATTTAACTCTGTCCAGTTCATCTTTATAAAAATGCACGTATCAAAATTAAAGCACTCAATACATTGAAATAATTGACATTGCAGCATTTTTCCGAGCAAGAATTTATGCTTAGATAAGATGCTAGAAGCTGACATAATTGGTCTATAAACAGAATCCCAAAAAACGTGTTTAAATTTTATGCAGCTTACTTCATATCATAGTATTAAAACTTCAAAAAATTATGTGTGTGTTAATTTTACCTTGCTTATTTCATGTCATAAATAAAAGCATCAAAAAATATGCTGGCATACATACTAATTTTATGCTGCTTACTTCATGTCATAAATAAAAAAACATCAAAAAATATACTGACATAATACTAATTATATGCTGCTTACTTCGTGTCATAGACAACATCAAATAATATGTTGCCATGTAAATTTATTTTATTTTCCTTATTTTATGTCACAGATAATAACATCAAAAAATATGTTGGCTGAAAGATATTTAATGTTCATTAAATAATTCTCATCATCACAATAAAATAATATATTTAAAAAATTAGTTTATCTTAAATTTATATTAAAATCGTAGTGTTGTACAGTCGATTCTCTTCTGCATAACTCAGCCCGACTTTTCTTCATGAAAATGTACTTCCCAAAATTGAAATACACAGAACCCCTATGCAACCCTTTCATGCCTTGAAGCAAAACCACATTCGTTCCTCAGTATCCTCCAGGGGACAAGATATATAGCTGACTCACAGATACAAGTCTGGTTTTCTTCCCATACGACATCAATTAGATCCTCTTTTAGTGATCAGCACATATTTTTTCCCACTCATATCCTATCCCCACTCGCCGCCCGTTGATAGAGAGCTTGATATGCGAATGCACTTATCTCAACAAAAAGAATCATCTGCCTCATTTTTTTCACTCATGTTTTTTTCATCCCATGATTCTTCTAATCTATGCCAAAGGTTTTTCGTCGCTGCAGATCACTATTAATGAGTCTGTGACGGTCGTACAAGAGAAAGATCTTTAGGTATGAGTCAGAAACGAAGTATCGTTCCCTTTGAGCTAGGATAATGCAATTTTTCTCTTCTGCCATTAGATTATTTGTTATTTTGCATTTATTAATATTCATTTCTGGGTACGAATTTTTCCCTTTTGTTTGAATTAAGGAGGATAGATTTGCGTAGATGTGGTTAAGTAATTACTTTAAAGAGTATGGCTTTAAGAAGTTTTTTAAACGATGATTCATTCGTGGAATATCCATTAAATTTGTCGGGAGGTTTTAGAAATGAGTATTCAGTGATATTTTTCATCGTTTTACTTTGATATTTGATTAAATAAAGCAATGGTCTTCCGAAGTTTAAATTAAATTAGAATAGCGGAGTTAGCGTTTTTAATGCGCCATAACTATTGTTATGAATTTTTGATTTCAATGAATATGTATTCGTTTATTGAGAACGATATAGTGAAAAAAAAAGGGATTTCCATTTACTCATTTCATGTTAAGTAAAACTAACTTTTATGAATAATTCTTCTAATGAATATCCAATAATTAAGTTTATGAAAAATGTATAGCTTCTTTGATGTAATGGATTAAAAATTATATGAACTTACTTTAATATATATGCAAATTAAATTATCAGAATCTTGTACTTTAAATACATTAGGATTTATAAAATTATTGTAGTTAAATGAAAACTTGCTTCATATAGTTATAAATAAAAAAGATTTATCTGCATATTTTTTTCCTATGGACATTTAACCAAACACAGAAGTAGATTTATATTAATTAATAATATTTACTTATTATAGATTTTTATAAATTAAAAATTAAATAGCTATTAAAAAGTATTAATTAATTATAAAATTAAATTTAAAACAAAGCCTTTTAACGGGATTCAGATAAGAATTTGATTAAAATGTTAAATTTCGAATTGTTTTTTGTGAACGTGGAAACATTTTTTAAACATATGCATCATTGCATTACGTATCAAAAAGTGGCATATAATACCTAAAGCTTTAATACCTATTTTATAGCTTTAATATCTACCTAACCTATCTAGAGCTTTAACATATATTTTAGTTATGTTTAGTGAATGAAAGGAGTCGATTTATATTTTGAAAAAAAAAAAAGAATCTAAATGAAACTGCGCGATATTTTTTTTAAAAGTTTTATTTTGATGGCATGATAAAGGGATATATTTTTGCACATCCACATTTTTTTATGATTGATATTCCCAAATAAGCATATAAATAAATTTACTTATATGAATTTATATGATTTTAATAAATTTAAGTTTGGGTTATTAAATTTGTAGTAACACAAATTATCTTACTTTCTTCTACAAAAGAAATTATATGAATGATACAAGGTAAGTAAAAAGATAGACAATATTTTAATAGAAACTATGATATGACAAAAAAGAATAAAGATAAATTCAATTATAAAGGAAATTTGATCTCGTCAGAACAAAATATATTATTTTATTGCTACAACGAAAATGAAAAATTTATCCTTTAATTAATTTCTAATGTTGGAATGATTTTTAATACATTATTATCATCATGGAATCTTAAAATTAATTTTTTTTAATTCTTTATCAGACGGGTCAACACATAAATACAATTAAAATTTAATGAAATAAACATAAATTCAATTAAAAAAGTGATATATAAATTCTAAAATATCAAAACTTTATACTATTATTCAGAACACAGAAAAACACAAACTTTTGAAATTCCATCTTTACTGGTATAAAAATCCGGAAACTAAATAAATACGTTAAAAATCCTTTGAATATCTTTCGCTGTTATTAGGTCATGGGACTTATTGTAAGTTTCAGTTTTACTCAAGAGGCTTCGATTAAGATTTCTTGGTACTAAAATTAGAACAAGTTTGTTCATAAAATCCCCGCTATTGTCATTGCTTTAAATGCGCTAAGTTCCATATTTGATATCAGACTTTTAAATCGACCTTACACTTGCAATTAGTTTGTTTTTAATATTTGGCTGTTTTTATGTTAACATTCCATAAGGAAACTTTGAACAAAAGAATAAAAAAACCCTCCAACCATTAAAATTATTTAAATAATATATCACTTTGTTTCCAAGTTATATTGGATGAATGGCACATTTTTAGAAAAGAAAGTTAGAGAATAAAATTTTGACGTAATTTATTTTTAAGAAAAATAAAAATATTTAAGAAGTACTTGTGTATTTAATTTTTAGTATCATATGATTATTTTTAAGAAAGGTCTGAAAGGCAAGATGAAAATATTGCTATTTTTGTAAATATTTATAATAAGTTTTGATACTTCAGACTAAATGTGCTGAAATAAGTATTGCGATTTTTTTATTGTTTCCATCTTTATGTAGCTACCTTAATGTACATATTGATATTTAAAAAATAACTTGGAATATAAGGCTTCTAAGGATTAATTATACCAAATTTACTTAAGCTTAATTGAAATGTTTTAATAAAACATTTCACACATTAAGGATCCAGAATATTTCTCAAATATTTCATTATATGTATACATTTTGTATTACTATAACTGATTATTCTATTTCTAACATTTACAATCTGTATGGAAATTGTCTAAAACTCAATAGTAATTAAAAATCGAATTATTTTTGAGCATTAAAACTAATGAAATGGAAAAATTTTCTCAGTTCTTTTGAAAAGTATTTAAATATGCGACATCCCATAAACACTGATTTTTATATAAACATCTAACAGTGTTCTTTAATAGCATTAGTAACTTTCGTTTTTTCGTAAATGAAGCAGTAACACTCATTAACACCACATAAGAGTCTTGTTCTATGCGAATAATCGTCACTGCATTGTGAAAACGCTTCCAAAACTTTTCAAACACCTTGAATAGTTAAATAAAATGCATGCACTTCGCCATTTTGCATATATATCCTTCTTTCGCATTTATGATCTGAAAAAATGATAAAACTGTACACAGTCATGCCGGAAAGGTATTTCTCAATGAACAGTAGCCATAGAAATTGGTTTGAATCTTTGCCAGGTGGCGATAGACGCATTTATGGGTCTTTCAAAGACCTATAGCACGAGAGTAATAAAAGCTGAAAATGTGACTGAACACGCATACCTCTACTAAGATTCATAATTTCCTTGAGTTAAATTAAGGGAACACTAAGGAATTTTGGCAATCTTTCAATATTTCGTTCCTTAAAAAGGACCTTCATAACTATGAAATTTTCTCTTTTTACTATTAAGTATTTATCACAGTTTCGGAGGGTTAATGGGGAAATGTTTAAGAATGATACCGTGTAGTTTCTGGTATTGATTTTAAAAGATAAAGTTTATTTTCTTAATCTTCCTTTGGGATACATAGAGTATTTTTTATAAGATTGTTTGAAAACTTGTTTGATAGGATATAAAACTTTAATAAAAGATAGTGGTAGGTACAGAATTGATAATATTCAAAGTTATTTGAGATTTTTTGCCCTTTATTCAACTATTTAAATAATACATTCAATATCTATAACATTTGCTTACACCAGTGGTTTATTATATGAGGCAAGATAGTGGGGACCTATGTTGAATAAGATTATACATAAATCCACCTTTGATATTAGATACTTGTTTAAACAACTACACATTCCTAAAAACCAATCAATTTTAGCAATGTATCTGATATTTCCTTCTAATATATAATACAAATTTTAAATAAAAAACCTTAATTCAATTACGAATATATACAACTCAATAGTACTTTAATATATATATATATATATAAATGAAAGCTATTTCTTTTGTAAATGATATCTCTAAACAGTTTTCTTGAGTAATTCAAGTATGCAGATATATCTGAGCATTCAATATTGAAACATTAAAATAATTAACCAATCTATAATTCTTTTAATGATAAAATAAGAGTTAGAATAAATTTATAAATAATATATATTAAATTGTATATATTTCTCATTCTAATGCAAGCTTTCGAATACATTTTGAATAATGAAACAAAGTACAGTGTTAAATACAAGACAATATCAAGATAGACAACATTTATGTTCTTCGTGAATATATAAGCTGTTTGTTAATTGATATTTTTATAGGAATCATAATTTGTGAAATCTATATGCTAATAATGTTCATAAAACAGCAACTTTAGTAAGTTTTGAGTTCTATGATATAGAATTTCTTTAATACTTGTTTCTAAAAAAGATAAATATATTTTTTTAAGTAATCAAAACTATATTTTCACCATGCAATACATTATTTTGGCATTTAATAAAGCACTATTACTTTTGAAATATGTATGGCACATTGTACATATTTGGACCATATGCAGTTCTTAATCTTTAATAAGAAAGAAGAGCAAAAAAAGCACATTGACTCCTGAAAAAAGAATTTAACAAATAAAGAAACAAAACATAAAATCATATTTAATGATTGTTTTATATTATTCTTCTAAAATTATTACCATTAATGTAGTAATATTTGTTTATTTAGAATGTTTGAAAAAATTGCATTTCTTTCAGAAGGCTTTGAAATATTTGAGATAACATTTGACTTACAGATTACTTCCTTTCAATGACTTATTATCGTAGTTAAAGGAAAAATAATACTGTTCAGTGAAAACGACAAAAATCTAAATCCCTTGGACAGGAAACTGAATCTTTTTTTTCTCATCCGGTTAAGCAGAATGCGTTTCCCCTTCGACCGTGAAACTTACTTCCTACCGGAAGTAAGCGAGGATTATATCTGGTTTAATCCAAATGGTTCAATCACCATTTCATACTAATCCTAAAAATCAGTTATAAATCTCTGCCTGGATCAACTGTAATGCGATGCTAATTCCCACTTCCGATTTCTGGTATAGTAAGTATAAAAAGACAGTTACTTGAATATCACTTCATCACAATCATAAATCTTTACAAATTTGCTGTTCGTTGTGAAGTTTAGTGATTTCTGCTGCTTAACCATGTCTCCAAGTATGAATGTGATTGCCATTGCTGCCCTTTGCATCGTCCTTTTGTTATGTGTGGTTGACTTCACCACTGCAATGCCATATCATCACCACCAAGGTAACAACGAAGGGTTATCTGCACTGCTGGCTGCTGGAATTATTGCCAAGTTATTTGAGCACCATTAAATGGATGTAATGGATTGGGATTTACGAGAATTTACATTCTGTGCTCCTTTGTTTCATCTATGAGTCGAATGAGCCTCATAATTCTGCTAAACTGCTTCAATTCAGCAGTTTTTCGCTTGCTGAAGAGTTCTTAATACTGCAGTAACATGTTCAAGACTATCCTTTAATTTTTATATGCATTTTACTTGTGCGTTACTATGATTTACTTTTAGAAGATAATCACTGCATGTTAACTGACAAAATTACGCTATTCAAATCTCTTGTCTCACGTCTTTCTCTACCAATTATTTACCTAGGTACTGAAATTTGCTAATTTTTTTTATATTTCCATAATTTAATGCTGTTTATAAAATAGTTTTCATCCTTTCAATGCATGTTGACGCAATAGAAATAGTATTTTGGTATCAATTCTGTATAATAACTCACTGCAGTTATTACATTATCCGCCAAATGTAAAGAAAGATTGTGTATATTTGTATTTTATTGTATATTTAAACAAACTCCATTTATGCAAAATGCTTTTATCACATTTTGTATATTCTACCATTGCATCATTAAATTTGCATTGTATACTCGTATAAGATTGAAATAAATGATTATGTTCTTAAAATTGTGTGCTTTAGCTTCCGTATTTTACAACATTTTTAATCTATGAATTGAAAATTTTAAAGAGGTAATTTATAAAAAATATATTATAAAGTCATATTATCGCTATCTAACTTTAAAAAAGTTGTTTGAAAGGATTTGCTGTTATTTTTAGATGAAAATAATTCTTTTATTTTTGTTTATTACAATCAGTGAATGAGAAAATTATATATTGAATAAAACATTTTATTTATTTATTATTTGAATGCCTTACATGGAACTCAAAGTATTATTAGCTTAAAGATACAAAAATGTATTTTAATCAACTGTATTTGAGAAATAATTACTCAAATCAATTCAGCCAACTTATTTCCAAATAATTACAAAATATTTCAAAGGTACCGACTTATAAAATTCATTTAAGCCGATTGCATAATAGATTTTTCAGTAGAAAATTCATCAATTAAAATAATTACTAAAGAAAATAAAATATTGTGTTATGTATTTCTTACCAAGTTTTTTCGTATGTTATAATTTCCTTTTTCTTTTTTTGGAAGTGCAATCAGATATCAATTAGAAAATATTATCTTAAGTAAACAACCTAAATAATTTATCAAAAAGTGAAAATATTAACTGTTTAAATAATTTTTCATTGAATAAGGAAGGAAATTTACCGTAATATTTACCGTAATAAATTTACTGTAATATTGTGAGTTCATCTTTATGACTTTTTCATTAAATATTCTAAGCATTTATCCAAATGTTCTGTGACATTTTCTAATGTATATACAGCTTACAAGAAAGTTTGAAATAAATACTTTACTGGTAATATTAATAATATGAAAGAGTCTGCGTTAATAGACGTAGTTCATAATTAAGTTTTTGCTCATTAACTGAATGAAATAATAAATAAAGCAGATTAAAATGCTGCATTTAGTTGCTTTAATTTTCGTTTATATTAATTTAAAGACAAATTATTTTATGTAAATATGTGTAATTAACCTCTTTTCAGTAAAATAGATTTTTAGAAAAATATTAAAGGAATGGAATTGATTTTTTAAAAATTAAATTTATAATTTTTTCAAATTGGTTGATCTGAATATTATCTTAGGAAATTTCATGTACAGCATGACATAATAAAATTTAACAATGTTGTATTTGAACTTTGAAAAATCTATCTTTGAACTTTGAAAAAAACTTGATTTTCACTTAAAAATAAAGTGAAAAATTCTAAAACTTGAAAAATTAAATATTTCTAATAGCGTGGAGGGAAATATACTTAAATTTAATTAGTAATAAAATAATAATATATATTTTAATATTCAGGAAGCTCAGGTCCGAACCAAGCACGGAAATTAAGCTGTTGATGTCATGAGAGACAAAGGAAAATGCAACTCATTATGATTGCACTCATATGCTTAAAGGATAAATTCAAAACTATTATTGTTATTTTACCAGAAATTCAAAATGAATAGAAAAATAAAATGTAATTAGAAAACTCTGAAAGGTATTCAATAAACCCTTTTAAGTTATTTGTTTTGAAAACGAGTATTTTTCACTTTGTATGACTAGATGAAGTTTTAATATCAATAAAAGTGCAATTTTGACCGCATGCCATTCTTACCCGATATACTATTTTTGTTTTATCTCATTTATTTGAAAACAAAAATTTATTTTAACGTCTTAACAAGTAGAATTTTTTAAAAAAACTAATCGATGAATGCCTTTTAATTACCAGTTTATAATGCCTTAACGGCCTTTGTGGTAACATGTTTAATAAAGATTTTTCTTGACATTTATTAAATAAATTCTATTTTTGTCATTACTGCATCTTGCATAACAAATTAAGATATATATTTAAGCATAATAAAAGCAAAAATCATTATAGAACTTCATTTAAGAACACCAGAAATCTCCTAATTCAACACTTCTTTAAATTTATATGAATTTATAGAAGTAACAAGCAATCAAAATATTTGAAACTTTTATTCGGCTACATTTTTGAATTGTCAATATTAAGATAAAAATATGATTAAAATAAGTTCATATTTTTTAAATTCAATCGGAGCACCCACTTGTATGATTAAAACTATGGAATTTCATAACAGTTCTTTAACTCAGAAAGAGAATTTTCAAATTAAAAATAATAATAATAATAATAATTTCAAGCAATGATATTTTCCAATGACGGGTAAGAAAAGAGAAATAATTTTTTATAATTGCATCAAGGTGATTTAGCCTATTTAATACGAATTGAAAAAATAATTGTACTGCCTTCACAATATCAGATAATTTTTTCACCAAATAGAATTATTTTTATATTAAACAATTATTTATTCTATTTCATTCGAATTGAAAAATAATTGTACTGCTCTTATACTGTCGGATAATCTTTTCACCAAATGGAATTTTTTTAAATATTAAACAAAGAGAAACATATCCTATTTATGTACCATAACTTTAAGTGAGCAATTCTCGTATACATAAAAATTCTTTTATGTTTCTCAGAAAACAGTTTTGAAATTTACACAAAAATACATTTTAATTTACACAACTATTTTTTGTAATTGGCTATTATTGTTTTTTTTTATATGGCGGCATCTCGTACATTTTGTAGTAAATAATTCAGTGCTGCCATAGGATGACAACCGAATAACGTACTGACATCTCAAAATTTTGTGAGATGATGCAATGTGACATTATCTGAATACGGAGCTGATGAAGTTCGGAGCACACACCAATAACAAGAGTGCAAATAGAGGATATTTTTGAAGAGTGTTTTAACCAATTCGAATAACATGCTAAAATAATTTCATTAATAATATTTTTTATTTAATAACCAGCTCATATTTAGTTAAGACTGCAAAAGATTTCTATAAAAATTACCATATGATTCGGTTTCAAATATTTTCTAAAAAATTACAAGGGAGAGAAAAACTGTTGAGCTAAGTTTGATCTTTCTCTTATCACCATTTTAAAAGTATTAATATTCGGAAGTAATATATATCATTTGAATAAGAAAACGGCTACGAATTCAAATTATGTGATTATAAAGAATTCAATCAGCTAATTTAAGTAGTATAAAAATAGTTTCTATGGAGATTAAATGGTATTATTAAAAAACCAAAGAGTATACGGTAAAATAAATATTTTAGACAATTATTTGTATATTTTATCAAAATATATTTTAAACTTTGAATAATTCATAAAA
Source organism: Argiope trifasciata (assembly GCA_026543055.1). Taxonomy (NCBI): domain Eukaryota; kingdom Metazoa; phylum Arthropoda; class Arachnida; order Araneae; family Araneidae; genus Argiope; species Argiope trifasciata. The sequence continues at coordinate 903,466 of JAPMOQ010060798.1, forward strand.
TTCATTTTCGCATCTACATTATCTTTATAGAATTCATTTCAAAAAATTCTATCATTATTAAAAACCTGTAAAAACTTGCACCAGGTATAATCCTTTGAAAAGGAAAGGAAAGAAAATTCTACGTCTAGTCACGTACAGCATACTTCCTTTCCATTTCCTTTTTGACCCTGAATTGAACTTCCGCTCTGTAGCAAGATTAGATTAACTTTCATTTAATCCAAGCGTTTAAATAAAATTACATCTTAGAATAATCCTATATTTTCAACATAATAATAAATACTGTTGATGAAGTGATATGGAATGCTAATTCGAACTTCCGATTTCTCTTGAGAGAAGTATAAAAAGACTGTTGCAACGGAAACAATACATCACATTATTTTTGCTTTTTTAAAAGTTGTTTCATCTCAGTGCTGTACGTTCTCTTCGATTGTGTAAAAATGTTTCCAAGTTTCAGCATCGTTGTTCTTGCTGTGCTCTTAATTTCTTTGCTGATTTTTATGGTCGATTTGACCATAGCAATGCCGTACCACCACGGCAATCATGGCAGTATTGGTTTGGCTGAACTTTTGGCAGCGGGAATCATCGCCAAGTTGTTTGAGCATCATTGATTGTCCTTGGTGTAATGTTCTCTCACGGAAATTTAAAAACTGTTATTCATATACTTTTTTTCTGTTTTAAAATAGTTTCAATACATAGCTCCAGATCTTCAAGGTTTCTAACAAAAAATATTAAAACAATAGAGGATCCAAAGTTGGATTTCAAAATGTTGATGTATTTCCTGTGGCGAGTATTAATTTTCATAAGAGTATTTTATTTTGGACATTCTTTTTATTTTTAATAACTACATTGCATATTTAAAAGCTCTAATCTTTATATCTAAAGATACAATTCATTTTTTTATGTGATGAACTTTTGAAAATTTTTCGTGTTGTGTGCAATCTATTTTAGTGAAACTATATTTATAAAAAATATTGTTTTAATTTAACAATTGTATCAATACCATTCGTATACCAAATAGAATTCAATGTTTTCATTTGATTGTATTTTAATGCACATATAATATATATATATTTGTTATTGTTTGAGAATAAGTTATGAAAGAATCAATTATATATTACAGAACGAATTTATGTATACTTTCATCTTTACATCTAACCATTGTAATTAATACCATTTGAAAATAATTAAACAGTGATTTTTTTAAAACATTGTTTTTTTACTGTTTGTTTTATTGCATTAAGGAAAAACTGAAGTAGTCAAATTCTTAAATGATTATTGCTGATTAATGTATAAAAATTATTTTATATTTTTATGTAATAATTAAAACTAAATTTTTGAGGTAAAATTTATTAGAGTTTCATTCAAAAATTCATTAATCTTAAGTAGATTTTTATAATAATTAGATTTT
>JAPMOQ010060798.1:905739-949156 GCA_026543055.1 Argiope trifasciata
TTTTCTCTTTAGAATATATAAACGGAACTTCATTTTGAAAAATAATTTGTAAGGACGAATACATGGTAATTACATCTGGTGGCTGTTATCGAAACAAATGCTATTCAAAATACACTATCTGGAAGTCAATTAAAATTTTTGAATAATTTCTATAGATGCAACAGAATAATTTCTAAAGTTAAAGATTTTTTTTTAAAACAGACAATATTGAAATGGTAAAGTAAATAAAATTTAGCTGCAAATCAGAGTTCATAAAATAAAAAATAATAATCTGTGCCAAAAATAGAATAATAACACGTCATATGTATTACTGATAAACTTGAGAATAAGATTTTATTCTTGTCTTATTGATCTAAGATCTAAAATTGTTTTTTCTTTCAACTAAAAGGACTAGAATTTTTAGTGCATAATTATTTAAGACTAGTATCTAGGAATCGCAATTACTGGTTGCAATGATCAGCTAGTAAAATAATCAGAGATTGAAGAATTTAGATTAATTCCATTAAATGGTCAAATTTCTTACACGTATATATCAGAAAGAGACATTTTATTAAGAAAAGACCACTGTATTCCTTTTTCTAAATTTAGAATAGAGCTCCAGTATTACATATACTTTTGCAAGCAATTTCTGTTACCTTGCAATTTAAAAATACAGTTACAGCTAGCCAGGAATCAAAAGATAAAATGCATTATTATATTTGATAAGGGAAAATATTTTGGAAGTTAAATATTTTGGGTGAAATCATTAGCTGTATGCCCGCACTATGTCATCTTTATCAGAATAAGATCTCTCTGCATCTATATTTCATAGTTTATCCTTAAAAGGTATTCACAAATAATTAACTTTTTCTCGGTTTAATGTGCGTCATTTGAATATTTTTATTTTATTTTATACTCTGCATAAAAAAAATAAAACAAGTGAAAAAATTGAATTTTATAAAGTGAAATATTGAAAGATGTTATAACGAATGCTCAAAGATATTTTTAGTTGTATTAAATTAATTAAAAGAAAAAAGTTAAGGGTAAACATTACAAATTAAAAATTAAAATCAGGTCAGAATTATTATTGTTATAATAAATAATAAAAATATTAAATAAGCATATATGATAAGGCTATATACTATTAATTATGTGATTATGTAAATGAAATATAATTAAAGAATTTAGTGCACATTTTTTACTTGAATTTTAAAAATACATGAAAAATAATTCACTGAGAGTTCTTATCTAAAAAATATAACATTAAAGTTTCATTATTGAATAAAAAAGATTGAAAATGATTTTTTACTATCTTATTAATAAGATGAATGATTGTTTTTAAAAATTATTTAATAAAGTTGGTGCTGAAAACGAAACAAAAACTATTTTTTATTCCGAAATGGGAAAGCTAAGATGAATTATAGATTGGATAATCTAAAAGACATAGAAAAAATGTAGTATTTCTTTCTTTCTTGCTCAATGAAGGTTAATATTATACGATATTAAAATGTATCTGAAAGGTTCTATTTCGCACAGAAAACCTATCCAATTGCAAAACAACTGTAAAAAATATATGGTAATGGTTTTCAAAGCAGGATCAAAGTCTTTTTCATATTATTTTAATAAGACATCGTTATTTAATTCTCCTGAAAACGGAAAAGAAATAGGAAATGTTTGCTCAAGGGCACAATTTTCAGTGGAAGGAACTTTTCTTCTGAAGATTACCAAACCCAAATGAACTCCGTCTGTATCCAACGATATATTATTACACTTTAATGTGTTAAAAGAATAATTACTTGCTCCGACATAATCCTAGTCATTTGAGTAGAAATTAAAAGTCAAAGCAGTCTTGTTCAAAAATTAATAACCTTTCGTGTGACAGTAACATAATATTTCGAAAAGAAGCTTTGAAATTATTCAGAAATTAAACTTAATGAAGAATTGTTTTCAAGAACTTTTTATGTATTGAATTATTTCCGATGCAGGAATTTCTCTCTACAAGAAGCATGAAAATTGCGTTCAAATAATTTTTATGTAAATCCTTTGTCTGAAAACAATAAAAGAGAAGAAAATATGTTATTTATATATATCTATATATGAATAGCATACATTGTTAGAACATTTGTTTGAAAACAATAAAAAGAAAAAAAATGTGTTATTCACATATTTGCTATTCATATTATATATATATATATATATATATATATATATATATATATATATATATATATATATATATATATACAGAGAGAGAGAACTCTATTATTGATAAAGGTGCATATTTAAAATATTTAATTTTATTTTACAACAATAGATAAATACATAAAAAATGGCTGTAATTATTTCGAGAAAGGAATGTTCAACGTTTAATTTCATGTAATTGGATGATCTGTAGAAGAAAAATTTTATTTATTTATTTCAAATAACTAATTATAAAAAATATTAATTTGAAATTACATTCCGCAAAGATCTTTAGTTGCAGTTTGATTGTAAATTCAACAAATCCCATTTTATCGCAAACAGAATTACAGATGGTTCTAATAATTAGCAATGATTTTGTATTCCGGAAGAAAATGCCGGAAAACCTTGTTCCACAAATAAAAAGTTAAAAGTAGCCTAAAAAACGTTCGAAAGTAACCTATTTGAAAAAATTTATTGTGTATGTACTATCTATGCTTGCTACGCTTCATGAAGTGCGATATGAAATTGATACCGTAGTGAGTTCAGTAACTAAGGGCAAATGATCTCAAGTGTGGTAAGAGATAATCCTCCCATTTAATGTTTATGACAAAACTAATGGATCAGATGTTGATTATAGAAACTTAAATTTATCCATTACTAAGCCAGTGATGTTTGATATGTGTTTTTACCTTTTTAATCTTATTTCTTTAAAACCGGAGGTTTTAAATTGATCCTTTTAATTTAACAAATAAATTAAACTCAAAGTGATTTTCTGAAACTTGTGGAAATTGTTTTAATGATTTTTTTCTACATCCGATAAAATTACACAGTATCTTACTTTATAGTGAGATGAACTTGATGAAATTCCAAATAGCTAGAAACCATTTTATCTTCGAGATTTTTATAAAAGCAATGGAGTATTATTAATTATATATATCTGCATCTACATAATGAAATCGCAACAAGTACAACACAATGGGAAAAAATCCCCAAAATATAATCTTCTTAACATGAAACTAAGAGATAATTTTGGTCAAGTGGAAATCATTTCCTTTTTGGCCGTTGAACACGTTTCTTATCGGAAGAAATTTTGGAATTTTTTGGATTTTAATTTCACTAATCAAATATTTAGTAGTATAATTTAACAACAATCCACTGTATTACCTGAAGTATGATACTGATTTCCACTTCCCACTTTAAGCAAGAGACGTATAAAAATGCCTTTGTATGATCGTAGATCATCACATTTCATTCTTTTTCAAGTTAATTTTGTGGATAAAGCTTCAGCAGTTATTCAGGAATATGGCAATGCCTTCGATCATGAATGCACATGCTGTGATTATGTTTTGTATTTTCTTGCTTTTTTCTCTGGTAGACTTTACTACAGCAATACCATTCCTTAATCCTGACCATCATGGTAACAACTTTGGCCTAGCTGAGCTATTGGCTACAGGTATCATCACCAAATTGCAGGGACATCATTAATTTAACCTGATGAACATTCTTATACATGTTTAACATTCATAAATCCCGTAATTGTGAGTGAAGATGTGGGATATCTGATAAATAGTTGAATTTTTTGTGTGTTTCAAAATTTCTCACTTCTATACGTATTTCTTCCTATAAAAATGTTATCTCAATCTCATGACGATATCTGAACCATTTTATCACTACTGATTTTTTAGTTTTTAAAAGTTTTATGGTAAGATTATCTACTGTGATCTGTTTACAAATATGCAATGCCAGTAAGTCAAATGCGAAATTATGTTGGAGTTAAATGCCAAATTATGTTGGAGCCAAACTTGAAATTATTTTGGAGTCAAATGCTGATTGTATAGTTGTATGCAATCTTCTAGAGTTTTTTTAAAATCATTTTTTGTATGAAGTTTCATAATATCACTGTAAACATGAAATAAATGAAGAATATTGCCTTCAGATTTTTGTCATTTTTTTAATATTTACTTATAATAATCTGAATAATATTTTAACAATTCATGAGGATAATGTAATATAATATATATTTCAATATTCTTAATACATATTGCTTGAAAATTTTTCAGTTTCTTAAAATGCTATTAAAGGTAGGAATATTTTTTCTAGTTTTAAAATAAATATTATAAAAAGAATGATTGTTTAGATTTATATAAAATTCTATATTGATTTATACTATTTATCCCCTTTTAATAATTTGTAAGCGCTATTTATTTTAAAAATCAATATTGATTTTACAATAAATATTTCTTCTGAATTGTTGAAAGAAAAATTAACAGAAAATGTGGCTATTAAATATTTAGTCATGAATATGCATATTTATTATTAAAAAATTCAGATTCTTTACATATTAATTGCTGATTATGAGAAGATGTAATTTACCTGAAATGAATGAAGGAAATGCAGGAATTTAAATACTGCATACTTAAAAATACCATTCTTAGAAACTCTTCTGTTATACAAACACCTACTTAATAGGTTTTATTATAAAATCTTGCTATCATTTTGTTGTTTTCGGATAATAATATTACAGTTTTCGATAAAGTTTTTCTAAATTGTACCTATCCGTTATTAGTAATACCACTAATAAATATTGCTATTAATTTAGAATATTTAAGGGCTTTTAATTTTAAATATTTTTAATTGCATATAGATTGGATTTTTAAAATTTTGAAAAATGAATATCTTGCAATATTTTTTCTCTTGCATTAATACTCTTTTTAAATTTGAATCTTACAAAAGATAGAAAACGAATACCTATTTATATATCATCATAGAATAGAATAATAAAATGATAAAATACATTTTGCGCACTTTTGGCAAGAACAGAAAAAAAGTTTTGTCGATATTTTTAAATTTTTTTTCGAGATGTCTCTAGTTCTATTTAAGAAATCCTCAAATTTTTATATGAAAATCTGTATTTTTATTTCTTTCCCTTTCATTTCCATTTTATGAATAGAATTTAATAATATTTGGCTATTTCTTATGATTTAAAGTTAGAAAAAGAATGAATTTGAATTTTTTTTTTTGTCAAAAGGGAGAAAAAATAATTCAGATATGTATTTGGATTAGAATTTTTTAATATATAAGATGAGAAAACAAGATTTACCTTCAGTGTCTCAAATTTTCTTTTGGTTTACCAAATTCTTTTTAGTGTCCACTAAGAAGATCTGATATAAACTGTTGACCACTCATTCAAATATCAAAATTCTTGCCCAGGATATGTATGCTTTCATTTGTACAAACTATAATTAAAATATCTCTGAAAGGTTTTAAGAGCTAGGTATAAGCAAAAATTCATTTCAAGTGATGGGGATTAATAATATGAGGATTTATAATACGATAATATTTCACGACAAGATCTGTATTTTCTCAAACCTGCGGAGAGTATTATAATCCATTTCAAAGAAGAAGACCCAATACTACGGTAAAGCCTTTTTACTCACAGAGCGATCCTTTCTTGGAGACATGTGTTTTGGTATACGGACATTATTTCTTAAACCTCAGTGAAAAGTTTCAAGATTAAAGCATCAGCATGATTATTGACGGTTAATATGCTTGGCATAGGGCAAAAAAACTCTGTCTAATCTTTAGATAGAGTGGAATATGAATTATAATATAAGGTAATGAATCTTTGGAATGCCAATCTAAAACAGTCTTGACTCACCAGATATTTTCTTACAGATATTTAGCAACTCATTTGCTGAATATTTGTAAGAAAACGGTGGGAAATAATTTTTTCCTCATATTTAGGTCTTGAGCTACCAGAATAAAGCTTCCCAATAATTTTACCAGCAAAGGAAAATGAGTGCGATATAGAAAGAGGGAAGTAAGTTATTTTGAAGTGTAACAATCTCTTAAAAGCGATTTTTGCAATTAATGATTATTTTAAAAGTTAAGATATTCTAATACTTTTGGAAAAAAGTAATGAAACAATGTATTTCAGTGAGGAGTTTAAGATCCTTTATCAGTGAATAGAATGATAATTTAAGTTTCCGTATTTAACTTTAAATTAATGAATAGTGCTGATTTATTAAAATATTCGTCATAAATAAAGAGAGCAGTCAATTGGTTTGGTAGGAAAAATATAAAATGAGTAATTAGTTTAATTGAAGAATTTCATCAAAAATCGAATAATAATAATTCAGTTTACCATTTAAACTCAAAAAATGTATATAATTAATACTTACAATAGATATAAGTATAAAATATAGAATGTAAAAAATATTTTCTGCTTATAAAATGTTTTTTTCACAGTTAAAAAATAGTCGAAAATTTAGTGAATTCTTAGAACCACATGTTCTAGACATATGTCTGCATTGTATAAAGTAACTGCTTAATTGGTACGAATACTTTTACACCCTACAATGTTAATTAAATATTTTCATTTAATACATGTCATAGAACTATCTTTTTAAGAACACCTAATGGAACTGACAAATTTAAAAATAAAATTACAGTAATATACTGGAGGTATGCTATTGTAACAACCTGTATTTATTATTTTTTTAAAAAAACTATGCCTACAAAGTGACAAGACACGAAGTCTGTTATTCAACTTTGAACAAAGTTTCTCACTTCGTCATACGAAATTAATTGCCGACACTTTTTCTAAGACAATTACCTAGAAGTTTTGAAAATGAAACATTAATTTCATGTTCATGAAACAATTCTTTTGTAAAAAGTTTTTTTCTTAGTAAATAAAATAAACAAATTAATTAGACAAAGTTATAAAATTCGATTAAAACTAATTAGGTAGCATATTATATTTTTATAAAGTAACTATGACACAAGAATTGTGCTTTGAGAAAATCAGCAGAAGGTTTTAAAAATGAAACATTAATTCCATGTTCAGGAAATAATTCCTTTAAAAACATTGTTTAAGTAAATAAATCAAACAAATTCATTAGGCAGGTTTACAAAACTCGAGCAAAAATAGTAAGGTAGCATATTTAATCTTTAAAAAGTATCTATGACATAAAAGTTATGACTGGAGAAAATAAATATTCAGTTCTGGAAAATTACGTTTACTTGATGAAAAGTGATAAAAGCTTAATATTCTGCCAAGAACAAAGTTTCTTGTTCATGAAATAATTCCTATAAAACAAAGAATGCATTTTCGAAGTAAATAAATGATATAAATTCATTAGGCACACTTATAAAAATAAAGTAATGATAATAAGGTAACATATTATACTTTTTTAAAATAAATATGACACAAGAGTTATATGCTTAAAAATAAGCCTTCAATTTCTTGAAAATTATGTTTGTGTAATGAAAACAGTCAAAAACATAATATTCAAGCAAAAACAAAGTTTCATGCTCATGAAATGAATTTTTTAAAAAAAGATGCATTTTCTAAAAAAATAAAATAAACAAATTCATTAGATAAACATATAAAAATTACTGCTACCATTAATAATGTAGCATATTTGATTTTTATAATGTAACTATGACAAAAGAGATAGGGCTTGAGAAAATAAGTATCAGAATCTGGAAAATTACGTTTGCGTGATGAAAAGGGACAAAAGCATAATATTCAACCAAGAACAAAGTTTCTAATCTCAGCAGATCAAAGTGCCTGCTCACCTTGTTTCCAACACTAATTCGGGGAGAAAATTGCTCTTCGGGATTACGAAGAGATTAAAAGACCTCTTTGAAGAATCTTGGAAGGGAAGGCTGAAGGATAATTGTTCTAGAATTTCCAAATTAATCTGTACGAAAGTTGCGCGTCCGTAAAGGCTGATGAACCTACTTTATTTTGCTGCGGCTTTATTTGTAACAATTCCTTTAATTAAGAACACGTTAGTACCCTTGATGGTGGATAAATTTCTGGTGCTTTAAAATTTAAATCTTCACACGCATTAATTGCTTAGAAAAGTAAATTAACTTGATTTAAAATTATTTTAAAACAAAACTCAGGGTTTGGTTTGGATATGTGGCTTATTTTTATTTAATGAGTTAATATGTAATGAAAACCATTTTAATATTTTAATTCAAAAGATATGATTGTAAATAAAATTGGAAATATATTTTTTACTCATGAAATAGGTATTAAAAGAAACGATGATATGAAAGAATATGCTAAGGATTGTGCTTTATAATAATTCTTCTACATAATACATGGGCATTACTTTATACGTATTATATAAATTATTCATGGGTATTTACTTTAGAGTATTACTCATCGTTTTAAATATATATCACCATGTCAATATGTATGTATAATTCTTATTCATTGCTTTATATGTATATCACCACATCATTATTTTATATGTTTATCATCAATCATTATCACCATTTCATTAATTTATATGTATATCACCATACCATTACTTTATATGTTTATCCCCATTCATTATCATCATTTCATTAATTCATATGTATATCTTAATTCATCTTAATCTTACTTCATTATATTGATTCATTCATACTTGTTTCTTTATACTGACTCATTCATACTTGCTCCACTATATTGATTCATTGAATTTTTTTAATAATAATTTATGACAGCAAAAATTATAAAACTATCTCTACAAAGTTTTTTTAGAGTTAGGTGAATTAATTTTTTTAGTTATTTTCAAATGCAAAATTGCTGTAATTTATTTTTGTTTACAAATAGTTATGTTGCAAAAAAATTCAAATTTGGACACGTTCAAAAATTAATGATTTGAATATATGAAAATAATTACTAATTTGATTACTAATATATTTCTTTATCGATTGCTTAGGTGTGTTTGGTTTCATTGTGAAAAATATTTATTCATGAGCAATATATCGTTATGGTAATTATTTAGCTATTAAGGATTAAATTTAATAACAAGATCTTATCTCAAAACAAAATGGAAAAAATATTGTTACATAAAAATAGCAAATATTTTTTTCATCTTAATTTCTTAAAAAGAATGGCAATACTTTAAAATTAGTGCAGAGAATGCTTATTTTCAGCGAATGTCTTCATGCATAGCGATACTGTACATTAAGTTATAACAGGAAAAATAATTTTATCGGCTACTGGATTATTTACGAATGATTATTTATGGAAATCTAAAAATTGAAATTTTTCCCAGGTACTATTTACATATTATTCAGACAGGGGAAAAACGGGATGGATTTGTTTTGTAATGTACATTAAATTTAAATATTAATAAAATATTACGCTTTCCTGCAATAAAAAATATTTTAGCATTCCCTAATTTGATATTCCACAGGTCAATTGTTTTATAGTGAACGATTTCACACCTTTTATTGCTCATAAAACTTTTCCCTCCACATTCAAAAATTACTTGCTTTATTCTGACCCTATATATTTCCAAAAATAAATGACAACAGTTTCCTGGTTTAAATTCCCCATTAATGTTATGGCTTGAGAGAAGTATTCTCCATTTTCTCTTTAAAAGATTTTATTCGATTCTCACAAAATTCAGTATTTCGATACATTGCGTTGTCTGCTTAATCTCACAAAGGAAAAAAAGAGGAAATTGGTTTCCAGATTAAGGTCAGATGACATCATAGTAAATTAATGTTTACAATTTAATGTTTGATCACGATGGTAATTCCAATTTCTTTGAGGAAGCATGAAGATTTTTTTCTTCCGATCGGAAGTGATTCCCGGCAATACTAATAAAAACAGATATTAATTGCTGCTAGTGCTGTCTCACCTAATTCCCATGAAGGTCACTTTTTTCACTTCCGATTAAATTTTAATATATAATGGATAGTTATTTCATTGTTTAACAAGAACTAAAGAACTACTCATTTCATTCACCGTCTCTTTCACCAATCTTTTCTTTTTTTTCATCATGATGTCTATCCAGTCAGCTACTTTCATCGCTTTGGCTTTCATGATGGCAATACTGGCTATGAATATAGAAAGCACCATTGGAGCACCCCATTTCCACCAAGGAGGTGAAGATGGAGGTATATTGCCAATACTTGCAGCTGGAGCTGTGGTTAAGTTATTGATGGAGCATCTTTAAATGTATTTGTGTATTCTACATAATCATTTGCGTGTCAATGATGGTAATATAAGTATTGAGCATTGTTAATGTATTGCAATCTTCATAATAATGTAACACTGTGAAAATCAAGGACAGAAAGAAAACATAAGATTATCATTTCTTGCAGGATGTTTGGTAAATTATATGGTGAAGCAAATTCCATATAGCTAATTTATTCGATTTCATCCTTGAATCTTCTTGCTTAGTGTCTTGATATGAAATTATGGTAAAAATTTCAACTTTTATATATTTATATTCCATATTTTTATAAGCAGCCTATCATTCAATATTTAAATATTATGGAGACTAAATGAAATTCGTTTGCCAAATAATTGTGTATTGTCTTGTGTCTTTATATTGTATATTTTACTTTCATCATGAAGAACTTTTAAGTCACTAGAAATTTTATCAAATATTTTTTTCTGTTAAATTAATTCATTTCTAGATTGCTGTTAAATAATATATTTTCAATATTTAGTGTGAATGTTATTACATATGTTACTAAGACTTGCATTATGTAATGGTAAAGAAGAAATGCGATTTTATAAAATTAACATAAAACAATGTAAGATAAATGAAATAATAAATGTGAAATATGACACTTAAAATGTATTTTATATAGAAAATTATTCTTTTATAATGAATATTTTAATTCTACTAAAAATAAGTATTATTTAAAAAAAATTTTAAACTCCTAAAGGTAGGAATTAAAAGCCTTAAATAATAATGTTCATGTATGAAAACATACATTTTTTTTAATCTATGTATTTGTAATTTTTTGTAATCATAATAAAAATTGTTAACAAATTAAATTAGCTTCTCTTTTTATTTTTGTCTTTTTAATTAGTAAATTTTATAAATTGCTTTAAAATTATTTCTTACTTCATGATTCTAAAGGGTAAAATATAATGAAATATATTATACATATTGGTAATGATATTAATAATTCCGGATATTTGAATTCATAGAAATATATCTACAGTAATGGATTATTGGAATCATTCCTTTATGAATGTTTCGATTGCTATCATTTTACAATTTATTTAACATTATTTTAAAGAAATAAATATCGTAAAAATGTTTTGAACGTAATTCAATATTATACTTAAAATGTTTTACTTGTACTATTGCATTACTTCGAAATTAGAAAAAGATATCCTTACTCCTTCCTTATATCTTCTTTAAGAAAATATATATACCTGAGCAAAAGAATTATGGAACTAGAAAATATTAATTTCAATTTTCAAACCTTTCTGATTTTCTAATTTGGAAATACATTCAGAACAAACGAAAATCCTCTTTTGAGAAATAATATTGAGCAGAATTCAAAATTAACTGAATCCCAACTGAAAATCTTCTGATCGCCCAACTTTATTCTTCTAAAGAAGGTAAATGGCTTTTATTTCGAAAAGAATTTTACTCTTTCTCAAGACGAAAGATTAAATTCTATTCCCATCAATACAAGGATTTTATACATTTTTGAATATATTCTCGTTATACTTTTCTTGTATTTAGAGCTTTAAAATTTTCTGAGTTCTAAGAATTTTAATTAAACATGATATGAAATGTTTACCTTTATGAAAATACATATTGTTTTTTTTCTGATTCGAATTATTTTAAGAAGATTATTGGGAAAATAAATGTGTTTCGTTTTATTTTTGCTATTATTTTTCTAACTAATTAACGAAACTTTGTCTATGAGCTTGTTATTTTTATGCCTTTACTCGAAGAACATTCTTCCAGTTCATGTCACAATAATTTACAATTTAAGTTTGATATGGGCATGTCTAAATATAAATGAATTCATCTCGAAAGTTCTTTCATATTTTTAAATTAAAGTTAAGAAAATGTATAAAATTTATTTATTATTTTTAAACAAAATAATGAAACATAATTAACTTAATTAGTAGAAAAAAGTCATTAATTATCTTGTGAAATCATTTTAAAATAAGCAAATATTTTTTGAAATTATTTGACAATTTATATTTTGAGTAGAATTTTGTTCTTCACTGATTCAGAATAAAGTAAAAATTATTTAAATTAGAATAACACATGCAATGATTTTACTCATTACATTTACTCATATTCAAATGTTATTGTCTTAAGATTTAATCTCATAAGAATTTATTGAAGTGATTTTCTAAAATATTGACTTCAAGCTATCAAACAGTAAATATCAATGAAATATAACTCTTGTATTATCTAGATTTTGTATTATACAATTTTTAATGCCATGGTTACAGAATTCCCTGGTCTAAGCTCTATCAATCCTGTAAGGTACTAATAGCTCCTTTTTCGTGAAGCTATGATGGACGCTCAACATGTGTCGATAGCACTGCGAAATTCTTTTCAATTTGGTTGAATACACATGAAGTTTGTTTTATTAGATAGACATAATCACCCAAGTAAATTTGGGGGATTGGGAGATTTTCTGAGAACTCATAAAGGATATTCTAGCATACATTTACTTACTAGCCATCAGTGTAATAAGTAAAGGTAATCATGAGGTAATTATTAGCTATTCTAGGTATTATTTTGTTTATCAATCCTTAAGAATACGGTTGCCAGCATGGTTTGTGTGCGAGTAGAGATTTTTTTAATTTTAATATTTAAAAGGTAAACTCGGACGTTTCAGTAATCTGAGGTACTTGCAGTAGGAAAACATTGGAAAGGAAAGGGTTGTATTTTATCATTAATGTCATAAGAACGTCGGGATTAATTATATTTAGTTTTAGCTTGATGTCTTAGAAAGAACTTTGCAATCACATTACGCAAAATAAAAGAGGGGGGGGGCACAAAAATGACAAATAAATATATACTAACGGAAAACTCTTTTATTCAAATGTAAAATTACGACATTATATGCTATTGTCAAATTTCATGAAAAACAAAAAAATATATATTTACAACAAGCGATACAAATTATTCACAAGTTTTAGAAATAGGATCTGTTAGCCGTCTTGTAAGGTGCCATAAGTCACAACAACAACAGTAATAGGGATTTTCTGTCATGAAAAATGAAACTAAGAAATTAATTGAGATATTCTGTTTTATTATTCATAGCACTTCAATTTCTGTAGGCAGCAAGCATTTATGAATTTCAGAATGTGTTTTTGATTAATATAATTTTAGGAAAGGGGTGAACAATGTCCCTTGAATTTCATTACAGATACAAAATTCATCAAAATGATTATGTTAATGAACAATAATCTTAATTTAAATTAATATATATTCGAAAATGAAAAAATGGATATTTTTGTGTGGTGCACACACCATAAAATGCAGATAGAGTAGAGAAATGTTTTTATGGAATCCACGCTAGATGTATATCTAATACTATAATACGAGGAATGGTTACCAAGTCGAAAATCGCCCCAGAATTAATAAACTCCGGTAAACTTGGGGGTCTGGGGTTTTTGGCCACGAGGAATCGATTGGCGCCAGTTTTGAAGCGCTACGGTCGAGCAGTTCGGAGTTACAGATAGGATATTTTCAAACTTTATTAGTTCGCCATAATGGCTACTTAAATTTTCAAGCGGTAACGTGCTGCCATCTATAGCAAATATGGCGAACTAATAAAGTTTTATGTTTATGCTGTTATAGGTTTATAATATGTTTCTTATGTATGTATATATGTTTGGTTTTTCTAAATAAATTTGTCAAAAATATTGAACTTCAACACACTTCAATCTTTACCTTTACTTTACCTTTGTATAGAATAGTTCCTTTTCCAAACTCTAACTTTGTTTAGAATAGTTTACAATGGTGCACTTTAACCGGTTATCTTTTCACCAATGGTTTCACAAATTTTCTTATGGCATGTATTGTTTTGATAAATCACAATTGAAAATTTAAATGTTCGAGTTAGCTTCGATACCTGTTTTCTCCGAGTGGAGCTCGGTCACCCTCTGGTAATAAATAAGGCATCTATGCAAAGTAAGAATTACCTTTCAAAGATATTCTATGCAATGCAATCAAACATATCAATCTGATAGCCATTATTTTCTTACCAAAGCCTTTTTTATATTCCGATTATTGCAATTAAACCCAGATGTTCTATTAAATATTGTACGGAATAAGATATTAAAGAAATTAAATACGAGATTTCAAAATAACTCAAAGAGCGGGGATCAAAATAATAGTAATGAAACGTTTCATTTATTTATTCTTTCAATAATCGCTATTTAGAAAGTGTTAGAAGATTATCTTCCACCGTAATGAATTCAACCGAAACAAAATGGTAGAAACAAACACACTGCTAACAGCATGGTTTCACAATTCACGGTTGGCTCATCAAGCAATGATTCAAATAACTTTCTAAGCGCTGAATCGTAAATACGATGTGCATCGTTCAATCATCTAGCTTTAAATGTGCTCATAATTACCCTCCCCCCTTTCAAATGAATTGGCTTCAAAAACTTTCATGTAACTAAATCGCATAAACTTTCATTACCACTGCGAATGAGGAAAATGAAACTAAGAATTTCGAGCAGCATCAAATCATTTGTAAAGAAAAGGTCATTTCAGAATAATGAGCGAAATATGAAATAGATAAATCAAAAATTTTCCTTATTTATGGTGAATGAAATTTCTGATACAGTGTAGTTCAGAAGTTTAACGAACTTTTAAGTTCGTATAATCCATCTAAAGATAAAATTTATATTTTTTATTCGGCTAGGAAAGATATACAGAGTACTAAATACCTTCATATATAACATATAGATATGTTAATATTATCTTACCATAATAGATAGTTTAAAAAAAGAATAATTTATCTTTAAATTATGCAAGTTTTCATGCAAATTATGCAAGTATCTCAGGTAATTTTTTTTGTTTAAAAAACAGAAACATGCTATGATTTATTTGAACATTTCATATCCAAGTCATTTTTTTTTAAATATATAATCTAAAGTAAAATAAAAATTCCAACATCAAAAGTCAAATTACCCAATTTTTATATTTACCTTTCATTAAATGTTCAAATTGGTATTGTGAAATATATGATTATACTATAAAAGATTTTATAATAAACAATTTTTTTTCTACAGTATTTCCATTGCAATATTTTAGAATGAAATTATTCCAATGAGCGTTTCGAAATATTTAAGAAAGTGATTTAAAATTCTTCAGATAATTCTTTATGACTTTCATGAGATACTTAATTTTCTCAAATCAAATTGTCGCCTTAAGCTCAAATGTAGCTCAAATGCTCAATTTAACTTTGAAATAAATTGTCCAGAAAATGCTAAGACTCATGACAAGATTATATTTTAACATTATAATGCTCGTTGACAGGCTGAAAAGTCAGTCATGAAAATCATAGGAATATTTCACAAGTATGCATTAATGTACCTTCCAAATTCATTAAAGTTTACACTGTCATCATTTATTCAGCATATAAATAACATATTAACTATTATACAAAACAGAACAATTCAACTAAATCGTTTTATTCTTGGGTAGCGTTGGGTTCTTTTCCAGGAATCCATATTTAGTTTAGTGACGAGATCACTACAAACTAATGAAACATCTTTTGATTCCAAATTCCTGTTGATTTGTGAAAATGTTTCAAATAATTATTAAGCCGCTTTGAAAACATATAAATCTTTTTTTTTTTCAATTATCCAAAAATAGAGGAGACTTATTACAAATCCATTGTTTCTTATTCCGTAAAATTTAAAATGAATAATTTTAAACGAATGGCATGTAATATGCATATTACGGAAATATGAAGATAATCAGAAAAAAATTATATAACGAGTATATAATTATAACGATAAAACCAATTTTCGTAACCTATTTATATTTACAAATTATTAAATATTTTAATTTCGTTATGTTATCTCAAAATCTCACTTATTTTTCTTAGGAGATAAAATATGTTATATTAATTTTGTCAATTAGAAATATTCACGAGGTAAACCGAAAGTAAGCGGTTGACTTGGCATGATCATTAAGTTTAAATGTTTCAGAATTTCTAAATTCGTTAAAAAATTTTATTTTCAAAACTGAAATGAAGAAATATATTTTACAATCAATATAATGTAAAATAATTTAAAGATTGTTGAAAATTTTGATGAATAACTGCATCATTGCAGTATCTATAATCAAGATTAGTTTTGAGCAATGCTATTCTATATTGATTAATGATATTTTTATTGATTTTCAAAATCATTCATAGTATGTGCAAAAAGAGCTCATCTAGAAAGTATGGATAGGTGTGAATATTAATAAAATAGCAGAAAAAGCATAACATGTCAAATCAAAAGGGAATAAGTCACTTACTGATTAAAATATTTAAAATAAAAAATTGAACGAACAGAGGAATAATTTTATTTTATTTAGTATTTTTGCAACTTAAAAGGAAACAAAAACATTAATTTTTTTAAGCAGTTAAAGAACTTTAACAGCCACAATTGATTTTAAAGTATCTATCAATACTATTGAAATAGTCAGTTTAAAGGAATGCTTATCTTATCGATCTATTATTATCATTAGAGCATTAAAATTGTATATGCAAACTACCTCAGTTTTTTTAATTCTTGCGCTCAGCTAACTAAAGAAAAAACATCTTTTTATTATACATTTCCAATAATGATATGAATGATTTGAATTCCCCTTGAATGATTTTTTCATGAGTAAATTATGATAAGAATACCAGAAAATCAAATTAAAATCTTCCAGCAACAAAACATTTTGAAAAAAAAATTTAAATTTTTTAAATCACTATTTAAACTGAAAAAAGTCGATAATAACACCTTCTTGTCATGTAGAAAAATTAACAGTTTGGAAATAAGTCTATAATAAATAGTCCCTATTATGAGTGAAAAAAAAACCTCATACTGATGAACAAACGATATGAATTTCTTAAAAAACAATCTATAGTGACAAATGTTAACGATGAACTCAATAGTAAAGTTTCTTACATTGTATAATTCATTCGTAAAAGTTTTTCAATGGTGTGAAATTAATTTTTTTTGTTTACTTTTAGTCTATAGTCATTGCAGTGACCTTAGTTCACTTTAAATAGTGATTTAAAATTTTAAACAATTCACGGCCTCAGGTATTTCAGAATACTTCAGTATTCTGAAATACCTGAGTTCAGAACACTTCTGTTTTTTCATACCTGATATCAGAATACATCAGTATTCAGTATACTATTTATCACATGTATTTCATTCTTTATTATTAATTAAAGGATTTGAATATGTATAAATGAGAATGCCTACTTTTTATATCTGGAATACTGTATTCGTGATTTGATTTTTAAATAAATTAATTAGCTTTGCCTAATCCGTTTGCTTGGAGCATTTCTTTAAAAAATGTAATTATTAATTTATTTATAATTTAAGAAGAAGCATTAATTTTTATGCAGATTTAATGTTTGATAAAGAACATAGTTTGTATAAAAAAGTAAAATTTTGAAGTTATATTTAAAAGAAAAAAGATTCATGAATATTACAAAATGAAAAGAAAAAGAATTTAAATTCTGCTATAGAAGTTAACGAAAGAAATTTATTAAAAAATATTTTTATTTCTTATTGAAGAAAACTGATATTCAGGGAGTTGAGTAATGAAAATAATTAATTTATCTTTTTCATGAAATTTATAATGAGTAGCCTCTGAAATTGAAGAAATATTTGAAACATTAATTTCATTTTTGACTTCCTGAAATAGAATCATATATTCAAATTTGCTTACCGGAAACATTAATAGAAATGAAGGCTATAATTATGACATTAAGTTTTCTCTTTTAAAATAAAACTATGATTTTTTTAAGTAGAAGTATTTTACAAACGCAAATCTTTGACACTAATATCAGCGCATATCTTAATGAGACGGCTTTGCATGATATCACTCTCATTTTCTTACTTAATATATTAGATATGTTTGTGAAAATATTTCTAGAGTAAAAAATGAAAATCAAAACAAAATACGGTTATGGATAATTGGATGAATATTTAAAACATTCCTGGCAGATAGAATCTTCTTGGGTTCAATTAAAATATTTATAAGGTAGATAATTGAAAATCCATTTTTATTTTCTTATATGAACCTTAGAAATAAATTGAATTTCAGCCGAATTTATTAAAATATTCATATAATTATACATTAACTTGTCTTAATTAAAGATTTCTTTTCAGTTTATTGATATATAATCGATCAAAATTATTTTCTTTACTTCTCAAACCTGAAAGTGCTTTAAATGTTGTATATTAATCCATTATTTCTATAAAGTAAAAAATAATTTATTACATTAAGTATTAAATAATTCTGGAGTACAAAATAAATATTTTATTATAAGTACGAAGTGTATTTTATTATAAATGTTCAAAATCTAAATATTAAATAACATATCATTTAGATAGCTAATAATTTTTTTCGCAAAATTTGCTCACTTCAGCAAGGTTATAAGATTTATTTCCGCTAATATGAATAAAAATGCCCATGCGTGTTTATACATGTGTTGGCAATCTGTAGCGAAGACTATTTAATCAAGATTTACCAATTTTTATACGTATGCTTAGGATAATAAAAATGTGTTCTTGGAAAAATTTGTTAAAACTTTTAATTTGATAAAAGTTAAAATATAATAAATCTTCTTCCTATGGTAACTACTGAATTTATAATTTTGATCTAAACTATAATTTGCATAATTTTAAAACTTAAAAAATACTTTTTGATTTCATAAATTTAATTGTTGTTTAATTATTTACTATTTTTTTCATTATTAATTTTTTTACTTAATCTTAAATAGTTGATTTCATTTTTGTTTTGAAATTCAAAGTGCTTTTATATATATCACACATATTTAGCCCCGTAATTTATACCTATTGATTGAAAAAAGGGGGTATGTTTATTATCTGTACAGTTTACAAAAGGAATGGTGCCAAAACTTATATAAACATTACGGTGAAAGACTAGAAATTACAATATGAATAGTCCTGTTCAGATTAATTTTTAACAATAGGTGTTCTAACAGTATTGTTTATTAATTTCTAAACCGCTATTTAAATTAATATTATACAATTTTCAATTCTGAAGATTTGCAAAGATTGTTATATAGGTATATATAAAATTTCTAATTCTGTATCAAGGAAAATTTTCAACTTCTGTATTTGGTTATCAGAATCATGCTCCTGATTAATAGATTCTGTTATTTTATCTACTGAATAGAATCTACTTTTATCTACTGAATTTTTGAAATTTCTTTCCTCAACATTTGTTTAGAGATTAATAAAATTTCACTTTTTTGATTGATTTTTTAAAAAATTCCTTCTGTGCAGGCGTATTTGGAAATTAACAATTCAAATGCTAAATATTTTAAATTTTTTTTGTTCAAACCACTACAGGGATTATCTAAGGATTTCTTTTTATTTTTATTGAATATTTTTCAAATATTTTTTTATTTATATCAAAATAATATTAAACTATTTCTTATCTAATAATTTCATATGCCAACGAATTTAAATATTGCACTTTTAGTTAAATGACTTTTATATTTCTCATGAGTAATCAGATAAAATCATTGTGCCATAAACTTCTATTTAGTTAAAGGTTTCATTAAAATTATAACCCATGCAGTTGGAAGTTTATTTAAAATTATGTCCAAAGATGTTAAAAGTTTGTCCTAAGAAGAATAAAGTTTACTTAAAATTATATCTCAAAAATTTAAATTTTATTTAAAATTATATCAAATTCGCAGAATTAAAAGGTATTATACTATAGTATACTTTCTTTCTTTCGCCACAGATTATTCCTGAGCCTATAATCGCTAAGATTCTTTGTCGATGGAAAATATATGTGTTTAAAGAAAAAAGTTTATTAAGAAAAACAAAATTAAAGTTTATGCATGGTGCACAAAACATAATTATATACAATACAATAATGATAAAGGGAGTGGTCGGTGGGGAATATGCGTTGAAGAATTCTGTAAAAAAGTATACAGAGTCTTTCGATTTATTTCCTGTTTTTGCTTTAGATGTATAGCTTACGCTACTACAATTACAAATATTTGTCAAGTGTGCTAGAAATCAAATGGGCAAAATTTATTTGCTTTTTAGAAATCTTTTAAGATTACTCCTTAAACCTTTGATCCTTTTCCTTGTAACTTTTCAACAAGATATTTTACGGAGTCATAAGGGATCATTTCTTGAAACAGTTTTATCAATTTTCTGCCCAATTATACTAAACCAAGCGTAGCGAATCTAGCAGTAAATGCTCCTGATCACTGGTGGATAAAGAAGACGACTTTCACTTCCTCTCAATTTTATTTTCAATTTGAAGGTCTAAAGACAGAGGAAGTTCCTCTCAACCGTGACTTTATAAGTCTTAAGTGCTACCAACAAGAGTCATTTGAGCCACTCCTTGCATTTATTATCACACTTGAAGCATCTAGAAGAGAATTTTCTTAAATCATGGGCCCTACTTAGTTAATGAGGGCACTCAATGTAACATAAAGTGCCTGAAGGATTTAATTGATGCTAGATGAATTCATTAAATTATAAGTAATTTAAAAACTCTTGTTGACCGGATAAAGTCTAATGCATACAAGGATATCCGTATTGTCCATCCATTCCAGTCAGACAACAATCGATCCTCTGTGTTGACTTCCTTTTATTGCGTCAGTTATAAAAATCATAGCAACATTTCACTCCACATATGTGATTTTACTTTTGAATCATACGGATTGTCATCATGCTTAGTAACAGCACAGTTTGGATTTTAATGTGTGGGTTCATGCTCTTGATGTTGTTTGTTCTTCAGGAAGCAGATGCTGGACCAGCAATACAACGTCGTAAGATTTTGAAGAAAATGGAGGAAATGCTTCCAGCCCTCGTTGAAAGACTTGTTATGAGACTCATACTTGATTGAAATCCATTTGGTACATTGAAAGAGGATTAGGTATAATCCATCGACGATAAAAATTTAGTCAAGTGCTGGGCGCTTGAATTTTGATCTACAATCATTGTGATGAATAATTGATAATACAGAGCATCATCATTATGTAACGATATACCTGAAAAGGTCTCTTATAGCCATCCGAGATGTATTTAGTGTGGTATTCATCGGTTGAAGAATGATCATGTAAGATGTTAAAACAAAATTTATTCTTTTGTAAAATTTCTATTTTGTATGGAGTTGTAAATATACAAAAGTATTATTAATGAAAGACAAAGTGTTTTTACTTTTCATTTAATTTAATACATATTTATATTTTTAACATTTGAAATATACATTCTTTCATTGCAACATATTTTGGAATATAAATTTTGATTTGTTGAATTTTTTCTTAATTTTAATTAAATTTGATTGAAAAGGACATAGAATGTAATTCAACATTTTCATAAAAAAAGCGTTTGAAATAATTTTAATACAAACTTCATTTTTTTACCTGAAGTCTTATTCATTTTTAAAAAAAAGTAATTATGTTAATTTTCTTAAAAAATATGTACTTAATTTTATATAAAAGAGGTATATATTGCAGTAAATATAATAACATTTAATGCATTTTTCTTTAGAAAATATACTTCGAATATAAATCACTTGATGCAAAGAATTAGTTTGAATTTGATATATATATATATACATATATTTGATATATATTTTTGATATTTAACTCCATGAATCACTGGCATTGAATTAAGTTAAGAATTCTTAAAAATAACTTTCCAAAAAATAATCTGAAACGTAATTTTGCGTTTCAATCCCAAGTAAATATTAAATCTTTCATTAAACATGAAATTAAGAAATTCAGTTATGTTAAAAAAATTTCGTAAAACTATTATTGTTATTTAAGCATCTCACTCGTCAAATTCTTAATATATTAAATAATATAATATTTTTATTTTGTTCAAGTCGATAAATATATAGAATAATGTCAAAATGTGCATTGCATATTTCTTAAGTGAATTCCGTTACTTATGCAATTTTTATCTTCTTATGCTTTATTCGAAATCATGTCAATTTGAAAGTTATTAAAGTATTTAATAACACACTTTAGTTATAGAACTACTATCTAATTCAATTTTCCAAATATTTTTTAATACAATAATTTATTTATACATTTCCTTTTATTTTGAAGTGGAAATTTCAGTAATGAGTATCAAAAAGAATTTTCATGACGGAAAATTCTTTTTGATACTCATTACTGGAAAATTGAAATCTTAAATAAAATTAATTTTCTTTGAAATTATAATTAAATAACTCATTGACTGATAATAAGCTAAAAATAAAATACAATATTTTAAAGAATGGATAAATGACTAAGATGTTGGAATGAAAATTTTTAAAACAGATTACTTGCAAAAAGTTTATAATTTAGATTCGTTAGTGATATTTTATCATAAAAATATATAATATTAAAATTTTGATAATATATATGGTATATTAATAATGTATATCATTTGGGCAGGTGAAGTGACAATTTTTAAAATAAAATTGTGACTAAATTATTTCTTTTTGCATGTTTTTAACTAATTATAACAAAAGATATTTATTGAATTAATTTACTTCATCATTACTTTGAAGAGCAAGTCATGTTAATTATTTATGAGATAAAGAGTATTATTTATGTAACACATAAAAGTAAATTAAATTTATTTTGCTTTTAAAACGAATAAAAGTTTAGTTTTTATTGACAGTTTATCCAAAAGAAGAAGTAAAAAATTATCATCTTTAAAAATTAAATTTTATTGATGATTTATCAAGGTAATAAAAAATTTAATTTATGGAAAAAATGATGACAAATTTCAGAACAAATATCTTATATACTCATAGTACTCTTCAAAAAATACCTTTGCTTAATATTTTGCACGTGAATTTCAGCTGCACTACAGATATACAAATTAAAGGAAGGTGTCTTTTTTTCCATTACTAAAAATAAATTCATGAAATTATCAACATTCATTTCAGATAATTTTTTGCATAAGAGATATCTTTAACCCGAAATATAGCGTAATTGTCAAATTATAATTGATTAATAAATAAAACTCAAAATAAGCGAAATTATAAAATACTATGACTTATTATAATAATTATAAAATACTATAAGGTAATGAAAATATTTGTCAATGCTAATACATAATTCAGAAATCTTACATATTGTGCACTTTTGGAATCTGAATAAATATATAAAAATATATGAATACGTACTTAAAATTTACTACATATTTTGAAAGAAATTTAGGCAAGAAAAAGGGAGGGAGAAAATATGTTAGAGGTATCTGAGATTTTAAATTTTTAGCATACATTCTTCTAATTGCTTGCAAGATAAGTCAGTGGCATAATTAGAAAGCTAGGTATATTTTATTATGTTCCAAAACTAGTTAATTCTCAGATAAACATCATTCCTCAAATATCGCATTTAATTTATTAAATAATTCTGTAAAATTAAAATTTTAACAAATTTTACTTCTAGTAATTTAGTTTTAGATTTAATTTTAAAACAGAAAATGACACAACCATACCTCATTGAAAAAATCATAGGCAGGTATTTAATATAATTGATTGCAAAATCCAGCTATCAAATAAGAAAAATATTCAAATTTTATTTTTTGAATAATATTAATTGGAATATTTTGAAAAACATAAGTTTCTAAGCAAACACTATTCCACAAGAATTCCTTAAATAATTTATAAAATTAATAATTCTTTTCTTTAGAAATAGGTTGTTAGAATGTCTTCTAGGCAAAACCTTTAGCCATTTTTCAAATTTACCATTATGATATACTTTTCATGAATATTATTAGGATCTTAAGAAGTTAAAGTGACATTCATTTGAGATTTAATGGAGAATTATTATTTTAAATTAGGAAAATTGCTTCTGTATATGAAGAAATCTTTAATAACAGTGAAGGTCGGTTTATTATCATTCAATGATATATTAAATGATAAATATTAAATTACTTGATATATTAAAAAACTGCCTGCGAAATTTCTTTCTAATAAATATTATAGTATCTGATACGAGATAAAATTATACGTAATGAAATAATGATGTCATACTGTAACAAAGTAAAACATAAATGTTACTTAAATTGAAAAATTGCATAAATTTATGGATTGTCTATAAGTTTAAGATAAAATAAATTTTTTGAAATAAGTAAATTTTTATTAAAAAATAATGAAAAAAATCTATATTTAGTTCTGGTTTCCTATAGAATTATTATTTGATGCTTAAAAATTGGAAATGCACTCTTTTTCCATGATTGTTAAGGAATGCAATCTCAACAAAATGAACTCACGTATTATTGATGCTACATTTAAAAACTATATCGCACGGAATAAACGATCATAATCCAATATTGAACTCTTTTTTTTTTCTTTCTTGATGCTTTTTAATATGAAAAACTTATGATTTTCCTGAAATTCAGTTGAAATATTTAATCAAGCATATACTTATATAATAAGCCTATTTTGCATGATATCATTCAAAGAATAGTATTCAAGAGAAAGTATATATATTAACTTAAATTCAGCAGATGTTTAAAAGCTGAAATTATTAAACAATGGTGCAATACAGTGCTCTTTCTATCCCACAATTATTACTCAAAATTATTCTGTCTTTTCACTCCATAAGAGCTGGCTTATTGAATAAATTCATAATGCATGATTAAACGTTCGAAAGAGAAATCTCAGAATGCAGTTGAAGATAATGAGTTCATTTATTTATTTAAATGCTTAATATTATGATCACGAAAGAGTAAGTTAAGAATGCTTTCAAAGCATCGGATCCTTAATGTTGTAAAATAAGATTTTTCTAAAGCTAAATTGAATGCTATCCGATGAACAAACAAAGAGTGAAGTTTATTGAAGCATGAAAACAAATAAACCTTAACTAATAGCAGTTCATAATTCAGTGAAGCGAATACGTTTCTACAGTAATCCTTTAAGCTCATTTCATCCATGCCAAGGAGCAAGCAGGTACTTGGACTTATTTTAACTCTTAATAAAATGTTAACAATCGAGATAGTCAAGGAGAAATCCTATTTTAAGAATGTACAGAAGCTGAAGTAGAGTAGCATGAAACTTACAATGGCACTTATAATTCTTCAAAAAGGAAAACTACTGAATTTTTACTTTGAATTTCAAATTAAGAAGACATGAAAACAGAAGGAAAGAAAATATTTTCTAATCCTTTGTGTCTTTTCTTTTCATAATATTCTCAGGATTCTAAGAATTTGGAGCTTTTCTAATCCAATCTTAGTATATATACAAGAGGCATGCATTCGTTTAAAACAGTATACAAAATATTTCGACACTTTCAACAAAATGTCCAGACATCTGAGATTCACGGCTGCGTTCTCTGTTTGTTGTTTAATGATGTTCTGTTTGGTTTTAGTGACAAATGCAAACAAGTTTCATGAGATGAAAAAATTTTTTAAGCAAGAAGATTCCCGTGAAGAATTTAGAGAAGGTGTTCGACGTGTTGCGACACCTTTAATGGCACTAGCAGTTGTTTTGAAGCTTGTTTTCGAAAAGTGATCATTTTATTGTTCATCATTGTTGTTTCTTCAGTTGATTTCATCTTTTTCATCATCAACTAATTATTTGCGAGCATATATCTGACGTCCTCTGTGTGGATCGATAGCTGCGATATTTTATTGTTCTGTCCATGTAGCGACATTTAATCTTCAATAGATGGCAGTTTTTTAATAGATATTTTGGGGAATTTTAAATTCTCTATCGACGACTTATTTTTGTTGCTAATTTCAGTGAAAAATTGAAATACAAGTGAGCATATTTTGAGTTTATTCTTGACAAAATGACAGCTACTCACCATTAATGCATTTCCTGAAGAAACTTTTATGATGTTTTATAAAACATTAAATTAATTTAATTTTTAAATTATAAATTAATTTTAAAGTGAACACCAGCAAGATATATATAAATAATAATTCATAGAAACTTTAAATATTAAAAAATTATCATTCAATATATTTAAATTTTTTCCTTGCAGTTTCGAATATTTTTCAACAAAATATATCTCCAACAACTAAATTTTGCATTTAACTGTTAAAATGTATTTAGAATATCAAACACTTCGTCAGAAAAGTAATAACTTTATTGATTAGAAACTTTTGGTGTCTTATCCAGTATTTTTTTAAAGTCTTGATCATTATATGTCTATTCTTCCTCTAATTACATGCAATTGAATAATCTTCTTAATTTAATACTTGAATTTTTTCTAGTTTATCAACTGGTTTAATGGTGACCAATTGATATGAGAATTTTCAAATTCAGTAAGTTGAAAATATATAATTCTTGTTCACAGAAAACTTAAATGAATTGTCTTTATATGGATCTTATATGCTAAATTTTCTTAGCATGAAATTGATAACATTTAAAATTATGCTGACTTTCATTTATGTATAGATCTTAGAATTTCCCTTATTATTTTTCACCCCTACAATAGTGCGTTTGTGCAGAAATATATGTTATATTTGCCAATTATGTGTCAAAATATATTTTTGTCATGTACTATTTTAATATAAAATACTGATTTCTGAAAAAAGAATGCTAACACTTGACAGTTTTATTTTATAATTCATTGTTATCGAAGCAAAGTATGTCTAAAATTGAAGAGTGTGTCATAAGGTGTTTATTAATGTTAATAATATCAATAAATGGATTTGAATTTTTTTATGAAAATGGTATTTATTCTCATACTTAAACTTATAATATTTTTTGCAGAATATTTCGTCACATATTAAATATTTCTTAGCTTAAGTGTATAGTATTGTTAATTTTGAATAAGTTTTAAATCCATAAACAAAAATCACAATTAAAATATAAGCTTGAATTTTTAACGGTAATCAGATGTAATAGTTTTTAATTTTTATATCGAATATATATGAAATAATTAAAAAATTATTTCTAATGTTGAGTAATACTTGTATAAATATGTTCAGAGATATTTTTGTATTATGCATTAAAATCTACTTAAACTAATAAGCAGAATAGTAATTAAATTATTATTTAACATTTTTAAAAAGTAGTAAATGAAATTTTAAACTGTGAATTAAAACATCATACCTGAAGCTGCCCGATATATTGCTAAAATTTACAATTCGGGAAGGGGGCATAAGTTTAATGAGGATAGTGATTAAATTATATGAATTTTATAAAGTAGTAATTGAAATTATGAATTAAAACATTTTTGAGAAAATTTAGAAGAGGAAGTTATGAAAAAAGTAGTTTTGAATATAATTCTAGACTTCTTCATGAAACTTCTGGAAAGTAGATTTTAACCGGTACTGCCTTGAGGTAAATGAGTATGTAAATAAAGGTTCTGTCCTAGATACAATTTTATTAATGCAGCTTGGAAAGTTTAAATATTAAAACATAAAGTTTGTTTAAATTTGGTGGGATGTTAGTTTGTTAATTAGTTTGGGTTTCTTTCTCTCATTAGGAGGAAAATCTTAAGAAAGATTATAAATAAATTATTATTTAAAAACAATAGAAAGTGTTAAATAAGAATTGAATCATAAAACAAAACGTTTTTGAGAAAAGTAAAAAAAGTCGAATAAATTTGTAAAAATAATAATTTTGTATATGATAAATATTATATTAATCTTCAAAGAGGCTTAAACCAGTATATTTGTTTAAATTCAGAGATATAAAATTCTTCAGAAAGAAAATTAAATTATTATTTAACTGCTTTAGAGAGGAGTAAATAAGAATTTGAATCATGAAACTAAAATACTTTGAGAAAAATAAAATAAGTAGAATAAATTAGTAAAAATAATGATTTTGCAAATAGCAACTATTGTCAACGTCTTCAAAAAAGTAGACATATTCACCATATAAGTGAGAGACAAATAAGCTTCTGTAATTTGAGTAAAATCTGTACAAGAAATTTTTTATATTAATAACATTTTAAAATATGTACCTTGAAAAATTTGCATTTAATCAATTTTGATAAAAAGAAAATTATAGTGAGATATATAAAAAAAGTTGTTATTTAACAACATAAAAGAATGGTAAATGAGCGTTTGGAGCATAAAATAAAAATTATTTCAATAAAACAAATTTTAAACTCCTTTAGCTGCTTACTTTAATTTATTTATCTCAGTTATCTGTTATTTTTGCATCAAAATATGCAATCATTGTCATTACACAACATTTCATTACTTTGATAGAAAATTTTA
Organism: Argiope trifasciata; assembly: GCA_026543055.1. Lineage (NCBI taxonomy): Eukaryota > Metazoa > Arthropoda > Arachnida > Araneae > Araneidae > Argiope > Argiope trifasciata. Next base: position 934,043 of record JAPMOQ010060798.1, read on the forward strand.
GTGCCTACCATTTCTGTTTATTTAATTTAATTATTTTAAATTAAATTCTAATTATTTAAAATTTGTTATGAAATAATTTTATTTTCGAAATGGAAAATCAGTTTTGAAAACAATCTTATAGCTTCAGTTCATTTCAAACAATTTCAGCTCACCAAAATTTGTATTTGCCTTACTCTAATTATTATTCTATATTCTAAAAAATTCAACATCAAACGGATCGAAAGTTCATGAAAAAAAATTTATGCTTTACAATCAATAAAATATAATGATTTATAAAGACATCTATGTCATTAATGCCCTTTCAGATCCTGTTTTTCTAACAAGAAGATATTTCTAAAATAAACGGACAATTACTTTCAAACTTTGAAGTAATTAAAATACTTTGTCGTATTAAAGAATAAAAAACCATGCACCCCCTGCTCATTAGTAAGAATCAATTATTCTAATAACCACATAAAAGACTTTTAAGAATTTTTTAAAGAAAAAATATTCATTAGTAGTAAACATGATTCATTATCATTATATTAATCTGCTATACATTTTTAAATGTTACGAAATCGTTAAATTAACAATTGTTCATAAGTATTCCAAAAAGCATTAACTACTGATGGTCATATTAATACACTAAATTTAGATTTAAAGAATAATCTATTAATTTATGAAATATCTGAATTAATTAGGGTGATAATCAAAAATTATAGAACTATTATAAATGCGTATTGAATTGGAAAATTATATTTTGTATTCAGATAATGGATCAATTCAATGGTTCTAAAAATAATTATTTCTAGAGTTTAATGAATTTTGATTTAATTTCTTAATAATCATAATGAATTGAAAATATCTGAATATATAAAAGTTTTAGCAGCAAATCCATTGGTTTCAAATAATAACACAGTAACTATAAATATAGAAGAAATACACATAAACACGCAAAAAGGAGATTTATTCACATGAAATTGTTTCTGAAATCATTATATGAGTAGAAATCATTATCCAGTCATACAGATTCATAAACTACATTTTTTATTTTTCATGTTTTAAGTTTTACATATATATATATGATATTTTAATTTCATAACAGTACAGAATGTATGTGTTTGCGATGTAAACTTTTTGCTACTGATTTCTTGATTATAATATTTAATTTCTCCCTCGCTAAAATTAGGACTGTAAGAGGAGGGGACATTAAGTTATAAAATTCTTAATAGTAAGCTCTGATTCTAAGCTCTGTTGCATTCAAGGCTGACGTGAGCGATGGTCTATAGAAGTTTAAGATTTAAAATTGGAGGACTGGAATGCGTTTTCGGGGTTATATATATATATATATATATATATATATATATATATATATAGAGAGAGAGAGAGAGAGAGAGAGAGAGAGAGAGAGAGAGATATAGATATACATATAGATATATAGTATCCAAGTGCGATGAAATGCTTTGATTTCTTTTGAGTCTAAGAAAAAATAGTGATGCAAATAAAAATTTTATATGACCTTCTTATTGGAAAATTGCTATTGCGTAATTTTTTTGAAATTATGCACATAATTTGCAAAGATATTGAAATTTTTTTTATTTAATTAGACATCTTTCTTATAGTTCTGTAGTAGTCTTTCTTGGTATATTTACAGGGCAATACATATGTTAGTAAAAGGACATAATGAAAAATTAATAACGTATTTATAATTTTTTTTTCAAATTTCAAATTATTAGATTATATATAAATAGAAGTTTTTTCAAAGCTGGTTGAGAATGCGCCTTTTCCACACCAATATAAACCTGCAAAGATAAACGATCCCAACCATCAAATGTAAAACTAAGCCTTCTTGAATATGTCATGAATGATTTGCTACATCTACAGAAGGTGCTTACACACAGAATGTAAAATGCTCAAAACTAATTGCATTCATCAGCATTCACTGTTATGCAAAATACGAAATCTATGAAAAACCCATACAAAATATTGATAGAAATTTGCCCCTAGTAATCAACCTTTTGCAATGAAAATGACCAAAAAATGAGTTTCAAAATGAATTGTTTTGTGAATTGATGTGCCTGTCTTGTTTAAACAACATCTGTCCAAATCACATTTCAAGAATTTTTCCAACATGAACTGTATTTCTAACAGTTTAGACTATTAGAAAATACGCTTAGCAATCTTTAAATATAATGATATGAAAATTCGATTTCACATAAGTTTCAAACGTAAATAATTCTCAGAAATACTTCCTTATGAGTCCTTTTTTAATTGCTATTTTTAACTGTAGTAAGGTCATAGTGTTTTATGATAGAGCCTCTACTTTGGAATTTTTGACACAGCTTTTGATGCTCCATTCTATTTAAAATCTGATGCATGACACCTTAAAAAATATTAAAAGAAATAAACAATTTCCAGACATTGATGTTGGGAGGTAATATTAAAAGTAAAGGACATTCTCTGATGTCACTTTGGATGGTCATAAAGTCTTTAAATGAATACAAAAATTATATAAGCACTATTATAATCTGATATTTTTTATTTCGATATATAATAAATGCGATTATAAAATCTTTAAAGATTCCACTTATATCAGTAGATTATTTTGTTCAACAGATGACGCATCTAAATCATGAATGGCGATTACACATTCGATTGCTATAAAAACGGCGTCAACGATGAAATAAGAAAAATAGCTAGATCGAAGTCCACTCTTTATTCTACCTCCGTCACTCTAAAAACTATCTAAGTGATATTTTAGATCACTTGACACAGTGTATGATTCTAATTTTCAATGTATCAAGACCTTCAACCAGAAATATAATCACTTTTTCGTTTAACAATAAAAGAAATAAAGCTATTGAAACAATTTCGGGGGAAGATGCACATCGATGCTGCTATATTTTACATTTCTTTGTTGACGCCATTTTTATAACAATCGAATGCAAAATCACTATCCATGATTTAGCTGCGCCATTTCATGGACTAAAGAAATCTAAGAACCCTATTATTCTATAATAATGATTTTTAAGGTGTTGCAGTCAATAGTTCTTTCAAATAATTTTGGGTCATTAGAGAACAAAGACATAACTACCCTATAAATGTATTGCTATTAGAAATAGAAGCAATCATATATGAAAATTAGAATTATTTGCTTTCACTAAGCCCTCCAGTTAATGCAACAGCTATTCAACGAATTAAATCACACAAGTTTACAATAATGATTTAAAAAAACTTGGAAAAAGAAAAGAAATATTCTATATCAGTGTATTTGATGTTCGCTTGGTTTCAATTGTTTTCACAGCTTTAGAAAAACAATTTTATTTGTTATTGAGTTTATTACAGTTAGTTACCAGAGTAAAGGAAGATTTCTCCTTTGATTTCAATATAAGCCTCTTTTTAAAGAGATATGTTATACTAATTGGATTTGCTGGCTTTGCAGAGTTTTTAATTTCACCTTTTAATGTTTTCTTCGTTAATGTGTCTTATAATAATAGCCTATATGTGGAATACCTGAAAATGCTTTATTATAAATATTCATCACTAGACGAGTTAAAGTATTTTCTGCCAAAAGGGAATTGTGAAATACAACAGTGATACCATGTTTTTCAATTCCATTCTTGAATTAGCAACTTTGTTTCGGCAAAGAAACAGTTCTTTATAATGTTCATTCGATGCTAATTTATTAAGCATATTAATTAAAGATGAGCTTTCATTAATTTGTAGTTTTTTTTATTTCCTTATATTTCTAAAAGAAAGTTAACTTTTTTCTGAGTAACCTATTTAAGTTGGTGTAATTGTTTAGTGTATTTCGAATATTAAATCATAAAATCACAACGTTCAGACAGATTGTTCGAAAGAAACAAAAAAACTACGGAAACTCATAAAATAAAATATTTTCCTCCCACCACTTAAAATTTAGCGCAAAAGAATTTGACCATCAAAATGGGAGAAAAATTAAATCCGTTGACATGTTTTAATCAACATACTTTGAAATGTCACAGATATATTATGGGAAGAAAATTCTCTACACAAGTATATTAGAATGAATGCTTTAATTTAAGATAAATGTATAGACCATAACACTAATGCTTCATAATTTGAGAATCTATGTTAAACTTAAAATTATATATTAATAGAATCAATTTGAATTAATCCAATATTTCACAGAATTTACTAATATGTTAATACAATAAACTTTCTAAGACAATATAACGTTAGTCAAGAACGTATATCCTAGGAAGTTAATGAAATCAGTTAGAATAATCGATATGGGGTGATATTATTAAATACCTTCTAGGGAATTCAATCTACTCTATCAGTATAGAAACTCTTTTGTCTTCATATTGATAAAAGGTGCATTTCTACATGACACATATATTTATAATTAAAAATATGGATAGCAAATCTATTTTCTGATGAAAAACAAAATTAATATTCACCTTAAATTAATCAAAATAAATTATAGTAAACAAGGAAACATTGTTTAATTCCCATGATATTTAAAATCAAACATTATATGGAATTTGAATTTCTACTTTAGTAAAATAAAGTCATTCAATAGTAAATACTCAATCAGACTCGGTATAATAATATAATTTATATTCATGAATAATTGGTAATCCTGACATTATGATCAGTAGCAAAATGACAGTACCGTCTTCTAGCATCAATAGATGACCGAAGGACATATGGGGATAGAAGTTTGTCCCACCATCGAATATGTAATTAATGAAATCAAAACATGATTTCTGTACACTCCAGGGAAGCGAGAACATGCTTGCTTATCTCGATGCTTCTCATCTTCATTTCCTGAGGTCAATCTCAGAAGGGATATTATATAGGGGACAGAAATTTATGTTTGCAGGTAACATGCCTTAAATTATATCATGTTCGTCTTTAAAACAATTTAATAAAATTTATTAAAATCATTGAATAATTCACAAGAAATAAAGAAATAATGGAGTGATTCTTTCAATAAATGCGATATAAAGGAATTTTGAATACTTCTGCAAGAGTTATTTTTATCATTCATGTAATTTAATGTACTAAATTTATTGTAAGTGGTCATAAATTATTGTATTTAATATGCTTTAACCGTACATTTTTCTTATGAATGGAAATTTGTGAAAGGACCTAGTTACAGTTAAAAACATTATTTTCTCTCAAAAGGATGCTATCCCCTAACTGAATAGTGAAGGAACCAGATTGATTAAATAAATTTTTAATGATAATGTTTGGAAAAATTCATTGGCTAAAAATATTTTTATCTGTGCATATTTGTGAGAAAGATAATATTTACATAGATAAAAGATAAATCAAATTTCTATTGAACTTAATAATGTAAATAATTTAAAATTTTCTAATAAAAATGTGGTTAAAGGAAGATTTAAGAAAATTATAAAGGTTAACATTTCTCAAAGGATTTTAAATATAAAAATGCACAATTTGCTATCAAATGCCATTACTCGTGAGAATTTCACTTCTATGACAATAAACGAATATTTCATTACCTTTAAAGGAAGAAAAAAATGTCACCGAGAAGGAAAGTTCCCAGTGATTTGATTTTAAACGTTCCTACATTTCAGAAACAGCTGACGGATCCCATTTCTACATCGTTCCGAAGTTGCTATAAATAGAAATGAACTCAACGAACTATGTTAGTTCGCTCAGATTACCGCGCTTTTTTTTTTCCTTCTATCTCTTAAAAGCTGACAAAAAAGGAGGTTTATTACATCAAAAAGTGTATTTGAGGATTAAGTTAAGCTTTAATACGAGGATAATAAAGGATAATTTTTTGTTTTTCCTAGTATCGGCATTCTCTGGTATATAAACGAAGTGTTGGATTTCAGTCGACACATAGCATACCCAGCTTATCCAATAAAGTTCCTTTGGTTTTATTCGTCTGAAATATCATCCAAGATTCAGAAATGATGTCAACCAAATATCTATTCGTTCTTGTGGTTGCGTTAGTGTTCTTTGCCGCTACAGTGGTTGAAGAGTCCACAGCCATGCCAGCCCCTCATCACCATCACAATAATCATCATGGTGTTGCTGCTCTTCTGGTAGCGGGTGCTCTCGCATCACTGCTTCAGCACCAACATCATCACTAGCACTTTCCGGTGAAGCGGTGAGGAAAGATAATCATCTAGGTTCATCGTATTGTGATTTGTTAAGAAATGGTTCGATGATCGTAGTGAAAGTGAATCTTTCATTTACCGTCACTTTTCATCCAATTCTTCTAATACGGGTAAATATTCGATCCTCCCTTGTGTAATTACATTCAGTGATCAACTGCCAGATCAATTTGTTTCATATTTCCAATAGCAAAAAGGACTTATCTTGAACATTAACATCAAAGACATCTACCGTGAAACCATTATTTTTTTCATCCATAATCAAGTTCTGTGTGTTTATTCAACATCCAAAGAAATTTCCAAATATGATTTCATTACTAATTCCAATATTCCACATGCTGAACTGCATGGCATATTCTATGTTAACTCTTTTCTTTAGAAATGTTATGTGTATTGATTTAATTTTATTGCTTATTCTACAGATCCAATTTTTTACTGAATTAGTAAAATATGCAACAAAATGTGCTTTATGTAAAATATACGGCCTCTTCACTTCCACTCCTGTAATATAATATACCATATGTACAAAGATTCATTTACCATTTTATCTTCTATTTTGTAATATGAAAACTATAATATACAATAAATAAAATATTTAAAATACTTTGAAGTCAATATATGTTTTTGTATTCTTATAAATTAATACTAAAATTTAATTAATTAATTAATTCTAAAATTTTAGTAGTAGTGATATATTTCAGTGATAAAATGCATATGATAAAAAATTGTATTTAATTAACTCATAGCTTATCCGATTTATTATACCTTAAAATAAAGTACCTAAACTAAAAAAAGTAAATTTTAACCAACAATGTGAACCCTTCATATTTCTTTTTCAATTGTTATGCATATTAAATAAATAATCATTCATGAAATAATTTAAAATTAAATTGGATAAATTAATAGCAATAAAAACAAGCATTAGGACTGATTTCAGATAAATGAAATCTTCAGCTTATTTGAAATCTATACATTTATTCTTTTTAACTTCATAAGTACTAACCTGAAGTAAAATAATGTATTAAATAATTTAGAAATTGTGTTGAAAGTCAAATCAATTTCAGAATATATCTAAGTCAAATTTTACAATAACACGCGGTACATATCAGAAAGACTTTTTTTCTTTTTCATAGTTCATCTTTCTTTTTTTTCGAAGAAATTTTTCATGTAGCAATTTATTTTTTTAGTGAAAATTCTTCATCTTCACTGATTTTTTTACATAAAATAATTAGATAAAAATCTTCCTCAATACATATTTTATAAAAAAATTATTTCCTTTTTCTAAACGATTAAAATTATCAGAATTATGATATAAAAATTAAGAATTAAAAAGCGTGGACAGAAATTACCAGAGGATAAGTGTTCTTAAGACTATCCAATTTCAAATTTAAATATTTAATTCCGATACTTGATAACACAAGATTCATTATTTCAGAAATTTTTAATTAAAATTATGACAGGTGTCATGAAATATTCGTAATTCTCTCTCCAAGGAAAAACTAAAAACTAAACTAAATTTTAAGTGATCCATATTTCAAAATCTTAAATATGAACATCTAAAACTTGGATATTAGTATTTCAAGAAATTAAAAAAAAATTGAAGAAAGGCTTCAAATTATTATGCTAAATGTTTAATCAGGAATATCATGTTAAGGCTGCATTTTCTTTTATTAAAATTAAGTATCGTAGGAAGTAAGCTTTCAAATTAGACAAATTCAGTAAAGTCAGTAAACAGTAAATGTTAAAAAATAAAAGCCTGAAATGTATAATTCATATATAGCCTTTTTATCACGATGTTATACAAGGTATGCAGGAACAAATATGGCTATCATCACCAAATTTTCAGTTAATTTCAAAGATATGTTCATAACAATGTATCTTATCTCATTCTAATATGATATTCAGAATATATAATTAAGAATGAAAACATCAAATCTGCAAATATATTTTTTACTATTAATGTTTAATAATGATTCCTAAAAATAACTTTTTTTTTAAGTGGATGTAAGCAATGTCAAAATTGGGTAAATTTCAGCGACTACCTATTAAAGAACTGAATAAGATTTAACTTTCCATTTTTATTGAAGTAAACTAATGCTTCTTCAGGAATATGAAAAGGATTATAATATCGATATTTTTGATGTAGATTAATTATTAAACATAACAATAAAGAGTGAATTTAATGTTGAAGTTGGATGCTGGATTAATGATGATTTTTCTTTTCATGAAATGATTTAATTTATTGAAAGCATGCGTAAAAAGTATAGAGTTTCGACTTCAGAATAAAACTGATTGTGGAAATATATAGAATTTGCTTAATTTACAATTCTTTTCACATACAATTTATGCTTCCCCGATATGAAGGTCTATGATGTGAAAAAACATATTTGTTAAAGGAAATTATGTCTGAAAGTAAATTCTTAATCATTATTAAAATTTTCTGAATCATTCGTACAGAATAATTTAATAAGATTAATGAAATAGTTAAGCCAATGTCTATTTTAAAGTTTGAACATAAAGACTCATTTTCTTTTATTTATAAAATTTATCAATTGTATTTCTTATTCAGTGGTACTTTATATAAAAAATATTATCGCTTATCATGAATTTACTACAAAATTGAAGTAACTCACTTAGTGGTAAAGAAAAAAATAGAAATAAGAATTTTTGAAAACAATCTAATTATTTGGCAATTATATTAGACAAATTAATAAGACATAAACTATACATTCCCTTCCTTTCTTGAAATACAGACGAAAATTACAATTTTAATTTAAATGAACATTGTATTAACTTTGAAACAGCATGTTCCTTATTTTCTTGTAGGTATATAAAGCTATAACTTAAATTTAGATTTGCAATTTTAAATCTCGTATCATTTGTATATTCTGTGAATCAAAAACTCTATTGCACATTTAACAAGTAAATAAATATATTTTTTATACGTATACTATTTTTCAGATTGATCAACATAGGGAATCAAAGTTACATGCATTCTTAAAGTCACCATTTATACTTTTTTTTCATTTTTATGTTAAATAAAAAGCATATATATATTTATATCTGCGAAATAAATTGATATTTATGATAAAACGATATTCGCATTCAATCATACAATACAAAGAGATTAAATAACTAAACTGTATTTCAGTAGTATTGTTTAACAGGCATAACAATTAATTAAAATATGCCTTATTGAAAATATACAAGTATAACCTGTAAGCAGGGGGAAATGATAAGATCGATTTTTGAAATAAGTTTAAGAAAATCACTAAGTCATAATAAGATTTTGTCGCAATTTTGAAAGTTCATTTACTGTCATTTAAAAAAAAAGTTTCTTTTTTCAAGTAAATATATTCTGAATCTAGCACAGTTAAGCATAAAATACATCATACAATTAAATATTTCATATAGCCTCCAGATATCTACTATTGAAAGCTGACAGACATAAAATTTAAAAAAAAAAACAAATATCTAATGACATACATAAGAAAATTTGAACTATTTCACTACATATATTCTATCATATGCAATAACGTTCTTTTTGTATTCATTGATAAATGGTTTCCTGCAGTCTAGATCTTTTTGTGAGTATCTCATTCTTTTCAAATGATATAAAATAATATAATAACTGATAATTTCCTGCTGCGTTTATAACTATTTTAATGAGGATTTTTCTATCTTTTTTCTAAATTATAACAGCCTCTTCAAGAATCAAAATTGCAAAATTTAACCATGTGAAATTATACATAACTATCCTTTTCAAAAAATGAGCGAAATCAAATTTCTTTTTAAATTTTCTATGGCAAAAGAGACAAGCCAACAAATCATTTCACTGGAACATCGATTTTCCTTAAATCACATTTTTTTATTTATTATAATAAAGGTTCTTGTAAGTGTTTATTCAGAATATTTTAAAGCTTAAAAACAGCTTCTAACAGAATAATTTTCAAAAAAGGCAAAGTTGATTAAAAATGTTTTAACTAGACGTGCCTAAAGGGAAAAAGGAAAAAAATAATGGCTTAACAAAGGATGTCACTTTAGAAATGTTTTAGAAATAATGTTCTAAAACTTTAACAAAGCTTTCTTCAAAATTTTTAAGCTTTAACTACCACTTGCCCTCTGACTAATAAGGTTTGCAAGTTCTTCATTAAGGATCATTTAAAAAAAAATAAAAGTGATTTGAGGAGTGAAATTCATTTATCAATTTCATCACATGTTTTTCTTTGAAACCTCTCTGTAGTACGCTTTTATCTGTAATTAATATTTTAACACTTTATAATGCGAAATTATTTAAAGTATAAAACGTGAATAGTCAGATATTAATTATAAATGAATTTTATGTATTAAATTAAATATTAAGAAATATGCATAGGTACTTAACCAATTTTTTTCTTTGAAAAAATTTACATTATGATTGCACGAATTGAATTAACAAATATGTTTTTATTACAATATAAGTATTAAAATTTAGTTTCAAGCCAATACTTTTTATCTTAAGTTTTCATTAATTTTCAGTAGCTTGATTTTTTTCCTTTCTTTTAGATCCCAATGATTTATTCACTAACATATTGCTAAAATATCATCCCAATTTTGAGCTAATTTTGGTTTATATAAAATAAAAAAATCAAATTCTGACTTTTTATTTTATATTTATTTTTACTTAATAAATATCTCATACTTTGTTTTACTAGTCAATCAAAGAATGAGATTGCCACAAATCAACTATTTAATTTTTTAATTCAAGAAAAAACTCAATAGCGATAAAATGTATTCAATTAAGAAATATTAGGTACGTTTCCCATCTTTCTAAAACGTTTGGGAACCAAATTTTTCTTTTTATCTTGGATTTTCCTTTTACACTTGTAATAAAATATTGTAAAGAGTCTACTTTTTAATATTATTAACTTAATTGGTAAAAGTTTTTTTAATTATTAATCATGTCGATTATTATTATTATTTATATATTAATTTTGCAATACTTAAAAACTTTGTTATTATGTTAAAATTATATTTTACTCTGCTAGTGCACAATATTGTATAGAGAAATACGAAGTTCTTAGTGATATAAGTACGACAGTATTATGGATATAGTATGACAATTTCATTATGTATTTTGGGAAAAAAAACATCATTTGTTTTTTATAATGTCTTTGAAGGTGCTAGTTTTTTCACATTGCTTTGAATCATTTTTCGTTATTCTATATGCATGGAACCAAAAAAATTCCCTGTTCTAAAAATATTATTCAATTATAAGTTCTTTAATTAACATAATATCATAAGTTTAAAATAATATTAATTCGAAATTTATTGATTGAGTTTATTCATTGGGACTGCAACCAAATATTATTCCGTTGGTAGGAAATCGCTTTTTAATACAAAATCCTTATTAATTTGGAAGTTACACAGGTATTTAGATAAAATTTCAAGTATAATTTAAAAATTTCATAAAGAAACTATGTATTACACAATATCTCTTTTTTATAATAATTTAGTTTGAATGTTTGTAATGAAAATATTTTATGCGATTTATAAATTTATTTTTAATTATTTTCAAAGTCTGAAAGAAAAGAATTTCATTGAAAGGTTAAATATTATATAAAATACGTACTTAAGCTAAACGCATTGATATGTTACTACTTTGATCAAAGAAAAACATAGACTTTCCTACAAAGAATTTGAAAAATAAACTTAAAAAGTTCCTTGTTTTATCTACAAATAAAAAATGAAATAAAAATTGTGAAACGTTCAGAATGAACAGTCGGCCATGACGAAACGATAATCTACAAGGATTGTTATCGCGACGATTCTCATTAGGATTAGAGGAAAGTTAGATTGAAAATGCTTTCACTGTCATATCAAATTTCTGATCAGTCAACCAATGAATAGTTTGCTCTTTAGAGCATATTTATTTAAATTATGTTAGCTATTTACTTAACATTTTCACTCTGTTGGAAAGAAAAATATTCACTTAGAATATTATGCAAAATGTATTTAATACTACTAATAGCAATAACTTAATGGAGGAGTTTAGTTTAGTTATATTAACGTCCCATTTTAAAGCAACACGAGGACTATTTTGGGACGGGCCTTGTAATTTTGTACCACGGTCAGATGACGAAGACGACACCTGAACTGGCACCCCCTCTCCACACCAGCGGAAGGACGTTTGGCCTGACAGATTTAACGTGCAAGAGACCCCCCCCCTCACTCGACGGTTCTTCGGTGGAATTGAGTCTCGAACCTGAAACTCTCCGGTTCCGAAGCCGAGACCTTACCACCAGGCTACAGCGGCTCCTAGCTTAATGGAGGAAATCTAATCCCTAAATCCCAAGTAAAGGGTGAATACATTGTAGAATTTCTACTTATGGAAACAAAACATTTTTTTGTGAGTTAGGAATGAAAAATATCGTTAAAATTAGTAAAAAATTTGAAAAAAAAAGACCAAAACACTCAAGTTAAAAATAATTTTCCCTGTTCTTTTACTTTGAATAAAACACACGTTTTCATGAAAATCATATATTGTGCTATGGTGGTATTTGTGTGAAAAGGTGATTATGCAATCACATTTATTTCTTTTTATAAATTAGTAGTGAGCCAAAAAGGTTTCTTCCAAATATCAGGAAAATAAATTAAGTATTTTTTAAATAGGATTTATTTTTTACTATGAACTACTGCCTATTTCAATATAAAAATAAATGTCAATTTTAAGCTTAAACAAACAAAAAATAATTCGAGCATAATTTGTCACATGATTGCTTGAGAACTATGTGATGTTTCTCAAGACTTTCATGTTTATTATTCACGTTTTAGTATGATCTTTAATGTTAATTCTCTTTAATAATGAATTTTCTTTATTTCAATGTTTAGTATATTCTAAGTTGTTACATTTTTAGAGTTAAAATTTTAAAGAGAGTCGCGTTTTCAACGCTGGTCAGGCTAGTTTTTCGGAATTTATAACTTAATTTGCTTTTGATTTTTATTTTATAAAGATATAAATATTTTCTTTTCATATGTATTTTTAAATAGGCTTATAAGGAAAATGTCACCGTAATGACTATTTATTTTGAGGTACAAAATTGTGTTCTGTGATTTTATACGCAAGAATGTATTAAGATATTTTAGTCAACATATTTTTTAAATGAATCATTCTTGCTTTTCAAAGTGCGAGTAAATTTTATTACAAATATAATATTTTTGCAACAGATTTCAATTTTACCATTTCAGAAAAATTTTATAGTTATGAATAATAACAAGTATATACTCATTATTGATTATTTCTTCTTGTATCTTATTTTCTGGAATTTTTCTCTCTTTTTTTTTCAAATATACCTAAGTAAGAATGTTAAAATTTCAGGATACTTAATCCCTGCAAGAATTTAAACTATTTTATAAACAAAATATTCAAGCTTTCGCCAACATTAAAAATAGAAACTATTAACACAAAACATAAATTATCTCGTAATTAAATCAAAAATTGACTTTTTTATTAATTTTAATTACATTGCTCATTTTTTTCAAAAACTGTTAACTGCAACGGATAAATTATTATAAGCAATGCGAATATACGACAACATAACAGCTTTCTTTATTTAATTTTCTAGATAATTGTAAATAAAATTTAGGTTTCCACAACTAATAATATATTCTTGCAATATAATACAAAATTTCATTGAAAAGTAAACCACTGTATAAAAAATACTTCTGGCATATCGAATAGAAATATTTTCTTAAATTAATTTAACATCCAATGTGACAGGAATGAATGACAAGAAGGCAGCAAAAAAAAATGAAATTCTACACTAAACCCCAATATTTTGATAATTCTTAAATTTAAATTTGAATCGTAATTTTGCATTCGTGAAACAAAATTTTGCAATATGACTCAATTTTATTTCAGTTTTCAGACAAAATAAATTTATTGAATTTTTTTTATGAAATTTGTCATAAAATAACACTTCACTCATTTGTATTTACTAAGATGGGAGAAACTAAAATAAGTAAAATATTAACTTTATTTCATATAATTGTTTTACTATGAGTTAGAAGTTAAAATATGATCATTATTAACTTTTTCTCATGAACATGTGTATAAAACTCCCAATATAATTATTTCATTTAGTGCTACTTAACAAATCCTATCTTTACCGAAGAAGGAAGATAAAATTAGCATTCTATTCCAGAAAGCACACAACACAATCCTGGTTACTGCCTTTGTATAGAATAGCAACCCCAAATCTTCATACAGACAATAGTTGTACTTATGTTACCCAGACTGAAATGGCAAGCGGCAAGTAGAGCTACACGCCGTCAAACTAAACACTTAACGCCACATCTTCGAAGCCAACCGTTAAAACATGCCAAGTTCCGGTAGTATACTAGTTGGAGGAATGGCATGTGTGAGTAGCATACTAAATGCGAAGAGTATGGAAATGCCGAGGGATTCCACCCATCTAGTACCATTGGTAGGATTTGGTCCTGGATTGCCATACGTATGGACTGATTTGGGGATTCTGGTTTCGCTAGGGAATGAAACTTAATGGGACAGAAGTGCTCGGTCCGAAGAAAGAATGCATCTGGTGCTGTCGTAAAAAGGGAGAGGGTAAATGTTATATTCCCCCTTGTTTTCGTCTGTAGATGGGATAGGAATGTTAGGATACTCCCAATAGGGAAGTCTGCTGATGGAACAAAACGATGCTTTTCTCCCTTTCCTTGTCCCCCTTTTTGATTATGTTTTATTTGGTTTGGGTCTCATCACAAGATTTCGATCTCACTTTGGTAGATTAAAGTTATCACTAGCTTGTGACAGCTGTATGTTTTTTATTTCACCTGGGAGCAAACTGATGGAAGAAAGGAAATTAAAGTGAGAGAATGATGTTGAGTAACAATAATACAAAAGCAGTGAACTGAAAAATATTTGTCAATAAGGATATAGGAATGTTTGCCTAATGTACAAAAACTTAATTCATGAAAATTTGATGTTAAAATTATATTTATC
>JAPMOQ010060798.1:949166-987010 GCA_026543055.1 Argiope trifasciata
AAACTTAATTCATGAAAATTTGATGTTAAAATTATATTTATCTACATAGTATAATAATTTAGAAACAAGTGTAGTTTTAAAGTTCGGTATTCTGCATTCTCTTGGGTGAACTTTCATAGGTTATTATTCAGAGACAAAATAAATTTATTGAATGCTCCACTAAATTTGTATTAAAAACCTTTCTTTTTCAATTAAAAAAATTTAGGCTTGAAATCACTTGACCCTCTATTATTTGAATATGATATTGGAAACTATAACAAATAGGCTTATTGGTTCTATTTTCTATAATTGTTTTACTTAGACTTTGAAATAGGAAAATCATTCTTTATTCATTTTACACTTGAACATATATATAAACCTCCCACGATAATTTATTTCATTTAATGTTACTTAACAAATCCAGTTATTACAAGAGAAGGATCTATCTAAGAATCTAAGGAAAATCTAGGTTATTGCTTTTTTGTAGGATAGCATTCCCAAATCTCCATAGGACACAGAAGGGCACATGGATGTTTAATTAATGTACAAAATCTTTATTCATACCAATTAGCATGCTAAAATTAAATTTACATAAATAATATAAGCAATTAGAATCAAGTATAATTTTATAGTTCGGTACTTTGAATTCTCTTTGATGCATTTTCATAGGTAATTATTTAAAAGAATTAATATACTTTTAATGTAATGTTTCAAAAATGGAAAATAAAATTTATATCTTTGAGCTACATAATTGAATGTGAAAAGCTAAATATTAAGATCAATTATATTAAAGAAATTGAATTATGAAACAATTTAAATTCACTAAAAAATTCGAAGTTAGCTTTAAAATAAAATGAAGATAATTTGATTTAATAAAAACATTGCTCTTTTGAAAGTACAAAGATTTGAATACAGAATATACTTGTTCTAAATATATTTATGTGCTGTTATTTGCTAAAAAAAAAATTTCAAAAGCAGGTAACTTGCACGTCAATAAAACACGTAATATGCATTTGAAAACGGCAATGTTCGAAATTCACAAAAAACAGATTAAAATATTAATTATTAAAGTATATAGGTAAATAAATTTGAAGGAAGAAAAATTGAATAAACAATTGGCATATTTTGCATATGGATAATTATAATATGATTATTTCGAATTATACTGTGACTGAAACCGATAATTAGTTAAAACTTCTTTGCACATTAAGAATAATATACAAATAAATAATATATTTACGAAAAGAATCACCAGTAAGAATTGTCCATATTTTTATAACTATATAAAAAAATGGAATTATACTGATGATTGCTGGAATAATGATGTAAGTTATATTCTAACGCATTCAAAAGAAAAAAAAATGCTTAGTTTAACTTAATTTATAAATTATGAAAGTAAAGTTTTACGAGAGAGAACAGTTCAGTTTTCAACGAGTGGATAAAATAATATATAATACTTATTTTCTCAAATTATTCATAGAAAAATTTAATGATTAATAAATTCTTGCATTATGCACTAATGATAGATAAATAACCCTATTCTTTAATTCCTCCACATTGAAATAAACGTTTAGTATTTCAAATTAATTTGAACTACTTTTAAGCAAAATGCTTTAAATTAAGATGTTAAGACTGAAATATAAACATATTTAAGAAAATTTAGAAAACTTTCAAGATTTCGATCTTGGAAGAATTGTCAAAATAGGAAATATAATTTTGTCAAGCATTTCAACTGCAATTTTAGTCAGCTTCTTCATAATTTGATCAGTTATAATATGCATATAAAACTGCCTTATATTAATCATTGAGTTAACTATACAAAAGCAATTATTTTTCTATTGAAAAAAAAACACACTGTATTTTTCTGTGAATTAAAACTGTGCTCCGTCACATTCTTGAAAAAAAATCCTTTTATCATAAAATTAATTTTTGCTTTTGGAAAGTTTTTAATTTATAGTGCTTAGATTAAAATGTATAAAAATGCTTGACTAAATCCTTCTTGAATGGTGAATTGGATTTGCATATACATATTTCATGTTTCACAATCAGTATCTTAAAAAGACACAAGATTAAAAATAACAGACCAGCAAAATATTCTAATCTAAACTTTGCTCCGAACCAAATTATGAGCCAAGATTAAAGAATATGTTATAAAGTAAAACAGTATTTCCTGAAAACATTGTTCTTATTGTTTCTTCATGGTTCTTTTTCTTAACGCAGGAGTATCTCAGGAAAGGCCCGCAATGCAAACAGACTTCAGAAGAAAACTTCAATGGGGAAATTTAATCTATCCACAGTATACTCTTGCAAAACATTTTATTTTAAGGAATAAATTTAATTGTTTTTTAATCTTCTTCTCTTCTGCTTAGAAATATTCTAGAAAATGAAAGAGCAAGAAGAAGTTTGTTCAATATACTCTCTTTGTGGAAAAGATTATTTTAAGAACAGCTAGAGAGTAAAATCCTTGCTCTTTTTTTTTCTCATTTTCAATATGCATGATTGCACTTTTGTGGGGTGTGAATTGTTTCTAAAGTCTTTTAAACATCACAAAATTGAATTTCTTTTGTTCTATCTTAGGTATATTGAAATTCTAATTTCTTAAATATTAATATGCTCGGTTCATAGTCGCTCGAAAAAAAAGACAATATTAATATAAAATCACAAAAATTTAATCTTACTTATTAAAATAATGTATAACATTTTGTTAATTAAAAGGTTTCTAAATTTTATGAATTATTCTGATTGTTTTCTGTTACATTCTGCAAAAATATTGGATACTGAATTAGTATTTGTCCATCAAATTTAAGAATTGAGCGGGTGAAGAAAATAAATTTATTATAAATAGTGCTGCTGAATTTATGAAATACTTGCTTAATTTTCGTAAATTAGAAGTTTTTATTTATAAATTCAAATATCTTATATATAAGTAAATACCTTACCTATTATTTATTATAGGTAATGAAGAAGTCTTTATTATATGTGATGAAGAATACTTTGAGTTGGTGTATGTATAATGTCTCTCTATAGGACAAAAGTTTTGGTCTGAAAATACTAACTTTATCTGAAAGTTATTATGTATCTTAATTTTATGCTCCGAAACCTCGAAATTATTTTTGTTGAATTATTTTTTGTATATTTCAAATTAGGATGTTAATTAAATTTTAAATAAAATATAATTCAGCAATTACCTACGAAAATATTATTATCCAAATAAAATTTCTACTTCATTTTAAAATTAAAAATATTTTTTGATTTATAGCAATTTAAGTGAGTTGCACTTTTTTCTTTAATATTATTTTGAAGAATGAGAAAGAAACTATGTGTAATCATATTTTTTCAAAAACGTTTTCATTGTAAGAAAGAAATACATTATCAATGTTTGATCAAACATTCAATATTCGTATTTACTAACGCATATGAAATGTAAAGAAGAAATATTATATTCACTGTCAATGCAGTTTATGACAAAAAGATAAAAATAAAGTTATTATATCTGAAAAGATAAAATTCAGTTAGAAAATATATTAGTCTGACAATCGTTTTTCTATAAGGATTATGACACATTGGCAATCGGCTTCTTTAAAAATTTCATGCATACAATTAATCCGATAATTTAAGGCTGTAAAAATAGCAGGGTTTAATTAATTATTACCATTTGACGATTAACAATTCATTCTTATGGCAAACATGAAGATTAAGACAAACACTTGATATATAATTTTGAAAATAGCTATTATTCTTGACAAACCTATTTATCTCCACAGAGAAGTATTCATTGATAATTTTAAGATATATAATTTATAAAATATACCAAATAGTGATGAATTAATTTTAACGATGATGAATTAAACGGTGATAAAGTTATTTAAAATTTGCCTAGGATACCTTACATAAATTACGTAGCTTATACAGAATATCAAAGATGAATTATTTTATAATATTCTCTAATTCATACCCATTTACGTTTATATGAGAAATGAGATAAAACCTAAAGTCTTACTCATAGGATTGTATATTTTACGATGTCTCTGTATAGAATCTGATTAAGAGTTAAAGGTTTTCAATCGCAATAACGTGAAACTGCTGGCGGAAATTTGATTATTGTCAACTGAACATAGTTTATGATAGTAAACACCAATAATGTTGTATAATTTTTAAACTAAAGAATTAAACATAAGCTAATAAAATATGCTATAAAGCTAATAAAATATATGTAGTATTAAATTCTAAATTCATAATGAGATTAAAATAAGTACAATGATATTTGAAAAACATACGAAATTAAAATTTTCGGTGCATTAAATTTTACAAAATATTTTGTTCCAGGAATATATATCATCCAGAAAATAGGACAATGTGTTGATGCATGATATCTATTTTGAATTGAAATAATTACTTTCAGTCTTAGCTGATCTAATAACAGTCAGAAATGTTTTGTTGATATTTTTCGGCAGACAGAATTGTGCATAACAATTGAATTGAATCGATTTGAACTGAATTTAGTTACGGAGACAACCAAATACTTTATTTTTTGTACTTTCTATGTTTATTGTGAATATTTCTGTTAAATAATTTTCTGAAACTGTAACATCATTAATGCCACATGCATTCTTATTTTAGGAATGTTGGTTTTTCTTATGCACTTGACATTGGACAAGTCCGATGTCGCGAAGACAGCGATTTGAGCCAATAGGGATTGTCTCTAGTTTTAATAGCTCCAACCAGGACCAATAGTACAATATTGCCCTTTCCTGATCAATCATTTGCTTGCATTACCCCTTTTTACCATCGCATACCTCACACAGAGTTCACATACCTCATAGAAAGATCAAGAGAACAAAAACGATCAGCCAGGGGCTTGAACCCAGGATGCCCAGTACACGGGGAAGACACGCCACCCTTATGCCAGGACACCGGCATTTTAGGAATGTAAAATAAACTATAAGGCAAGTGAACGAATAAGCGATATTTATTAGAAAAAATCAATGTTTTCCAGTAAATAGCATTAATGCTTTAAGTAGAAGATTAATGATATAAAAAGAATCTTTGTTATTATCTTTATGTACATATTTATTAATAAAACGTTATCGTTTACGAAAGGAGGATTTTCACAACTAATTCCTCCTACGCAACAATTAATTACGACGAAGTCAGCCAGAGTTTGTGCTACTCAAACTTTTATATTTAATTATGCAAATTCTCATTGAACTACATTTTGTTTAGCTAATTAACATATAGAGAATTGCCATTAAAGGATGTTTGCATTAATGCTACTAATGAATTGCCTAGAAGGACAACCGACTAGACCAAATTTTATGCAACACAAATTACTAAGAAATACTTAATATTGCAAAATTCTTTCCTTTAGGAAAACGAATTTCCACCCTTCGTTTAAATATTGCCACGGGAATAAAATCTAATGAGTTTGCATATATAATGCCTCTGAACGAGAAGCATATTAAAGCTGTTGTGGCAGAGAATCATTTTAGTATACGACGAAAAACAATTATTCAAAGATTTATGCAGCAAAACATAATTTTCTACATTGTTGTTTAAAATATTTTATTTCAAGAAGAAGCTATAATTAGAAACGACATGTATCTTCCGATATGATTATCTACATAAAATCGAAAAAATAATGTATCCAGTGGCAAGAAATATGTTTCCTGAGTCAAGGCGACCTTCACGAAATTTGAAAAACAATTCGGCCTCGAAGGTAACAGGGATTTTCTATCCAAAAGTTTCCTTTAAATTAGTTTTGGGACTCAGGGACGTATGCGAAGTGCGCGCTCATCCCGACGACGAAGTTGATTGTGTTGGCCGCAAATATAATAAAGATGACAAAGCACCTACGAAAAGTGTTGACGTTTTAAGAGCGGCGACTTAAATTACGCTTTCCAAACTGAGTGCTTAGCGTCAAGATTAAAATTTCCCGTCTGACACTTCACTCTTTCTTTGTATGGGCATGCCGTTAGATGTATGTTATGTCGTAAAGCATAAATTTTAAAATGACACTTAGAAAGGGCAAAAAAAATCTGGATCTTGAGTAATTTCGTCTCTCATTTACAAAGAGATTTCATAAAGTTAGTGTCAGTTTGGAGATAATGTGCATTGTTTGTTTCGGTTCTTTTGTTTTAAACTTTGAAATGAAAGCGAGGAAATGATAAATGCTATCTAAATAAAGAATAAATATTTCGACAAAATTAGTATCACTACTAATATGATGCTGACACTCATTTAAGATTGATATATACCTAAATATCAGAAAATTTGATAATTTGATTTCAGGACTCAAAAGACTTAGAGAAAAGAACTCCGGAAATAAGGAAGATAGAGTTTTATGCTAATGTAAAATTAGCCACCTTTTGCGGTCAGATGTTTCTCATAGTTAAATGGTCCCTGAAAATTTAATATTAATAACAAAACGTATTTAAAGTTACAAACTCTAGTAGATGCATGACTCTTAATATTATTTGCCATTTTTTACCATTTGCAATCCCTTATTTAATTTATTTTTTCGGCAGCTGGTTTTGAAATTCGTAGAAGATGTGTACACTTTAATATTGTAACCTAATCAATAGCTTAAAATCATGAAACATTTGGCATGTTTTCTTCAGCTTTATACTGATTGAAATATAAATTTAAATACTGTAAAACCCATTTTCAGCTTTAAGCAATTTCTTGCCTTATTTTTATGAGCTCTGCTTCGGCAATAATGACTTATGCTAATATAGAGGTAGTAAACGCAACTCGAAAAGTAAAAGAAAATATATAAATATGCAACTTTAATAGTTACATTTATGAATTACTTTAGTCTTCGACTACGATTTCATAAGTTCTTTGTATTTATTGCTAATGCCATGCTGCGTTAAATATTCGTTTATAGTTCTTACAATTTTTGGTAGAAAATCTGCTCAGAATATCTTTTAAAATTTGGTTGAAAATAGAAAAATATTTAAGAAGTAAACTCATTGGGATTAGGGAAGAAGATCATTTTTTAAATATTTTAAGATGATATAAGAACTATTGTACTGATATATTTTCGGAAGTTATTCCAGGTAAAATGAAATGTTGCCTCCTTTTTAATGAGACTCTAATCAAATTCTCAAAAGCTGAATTTCTGAACAGCGTACAAATAGAACGACAGGACTTACCCATAAGCAAGCATGCATGCATGTTTAGAATTAAATATAATGACAAGTAATTTATGATTGCAATGATTCATAGTTAATACGTATTTTAGCTATATGGAAAATAACATAAACATTTTTCGTTCATTTTTTTTATTATAAGTAGTTGAAAATTAACATAATAAAAAGAAAAAAAAAGTTTTGAATTGAAAATCAATTCTCCTTTGTTAATCATTGTTTTTATTTTATTATTTTGCAAGTGAAACGGAAATGCTAAAAATGAAACTTTATGAAACTTTTGATTAGGGAAAAAATAATTGTTGCTAAAAAATAATAAATATTATAAACCCTTAACAGGAATTCCTTTAATCATGACTTTTACGACTGATAAATCCCGAATAAAAAGGTATTTAATGCAAGGAAGTTAATTAATAGTGTAATATTTTCAATCATAATTCATAATAAACTATAAGTTCTTGTTAAAATCGAAATCATAAATTTGTAATTTGTAAAGTAGTTTCATCGCCAAAGAAAATAATTACTGATATTTTTAAAACATTTCTTTCTAAATCCAAAGATTCAAACTTTAATCTCAAGAAACAGTTTTAATCTATGATTCATAATTAATACTTATTTACTCAGTAATAAATCAATTCGTAAACTTCTTTGGGATTTAATGTTGATTTTCTTGAAATTTTAGATTACAAATATATCAAGAAATATACTTTTAAAGTTAAATATTTCATAAAATTGAACATATTTATAAATTTATTTTCTTGTTTTTCCCTTTTTTCCCTTTATTTATTTATTGCTCATATAAAGCCTCAGTTAAATGTACGGCAAAAAGTAATTGAAATTCTTCAGTAGAAAATATTTCCAAAAACAATCTGAATATTTCGTATATTTTAAAAAAATACAGAAAAATGTAATTCATATCGTAATTATTAATTAAAATATGTTAATATTAATTTTATAATAATATAAACATATTTAACGGAAATTTATTATTAATTGAATATTAAGATGAGCACAAATGGAGTTTATAAATAAGCATGCTATGAAAAATTACGCGTTGCTTTAATTTATGCATATATAAGGCAAATATCTAGATATGAATGCATATAAATAAAATATGGCATTTTTTTCTTTGAGAAATATAACTTATTTTTTGCAAAAATTGGACTTAAGAAAATAATTTTCATTTTGTTGTTTGATAATAAGATATAAGAAATTGTTTATACAAATGCTGACATATGTTTTATATTACATTCTGGAAATTGAATTGTATAGGAAACTCCTCCATCAATCCTTTAATTCCTACAGGATCAATAGCTTGTGTTTCGGAAATAACTTTAAACAAATCATTTTTATTCTCACCCCTCCCATGAAAGCTTGTTATTTGTGATATACAAACGAAAGCATTGATTAAGCGATCGCTATTTTGGACACTTGCTAAAAACGTATCTTGGTCTTGCCCCAAATTTTTCGAGGTAAACCACTCTCACGAGAGCAAAGCACATGCACCGATATTACCATCATTCACACTTAAACCATGGAGTGCGTGTTCCTTGCAATTATTCCAAAGAGCGAATCAGGTTTCGCAGGCCCGAAGAACATTTTTCTTAAGAAAACACAAAGGAAATTACAGTTATACTTCTGAAAACATTAAATATATGAATCACAATATAGTGTACACATTACTATAATTTAAATATAAATATCTCACTTAGTATTTGACATTTGATACACTCATTATTGCATGTTTTTCCCAATTTGCAAACATCTTTATTATCGTTGTTATAATGGGTAAATTGATCGATCGATTAAGAAATTTCATAACTCCAGAATTTCCCAGAAATTAAATTTTCTATAAATGAAATAATTCTTTTACTTTATTGCGTGGAGAATTATTAATTAATGACAAGATATTGCGTCTTTTCAAAAAAAAGTGTAACTACAAACTTAAGTTAATATTATGCAATGGAATAAAAAAGAAATAATCACCCACCAAAGATCTCCGTGTATATGGTGGATTTTGCACGTTAAATCTGTCGTTGTCACAAAGTCTTCCAAGTCGAGACAATACCACTAGAGGTAATAAATTAGAGGCGATCGTTCTCTGATTGAGGTCTAAACTACAATCTGTGAATGAATGAATGAATGAAATTTATGCAGGAAGTTCTACCGTTGAAAAGTGCTATGACGCATGAGTAGCTAAAGCGAATTCTTGGTCCTAGATGGCGCTGAATCAAGGGACACTGATTCTCGGCTTAAAATCGTTAACTTTGTCCATGAGCTTGTGTACTACAAGTGACATATGCAACAACAACAACAACGGAAATAAGTATGTTTAGAGCTTAACATCTAAGCATAAAGCCGTTTTTGGTTTACAAACTAGTTCTATATTCATCCGAATAATAGCATAAAAAATGGCATTTCTTAGAAAAAAAATCTTAACGGATTATGTATACATGTTTCAGTTTATAATTTCTTCTATTCTTCTTTTAGCATACACACAGTATATACGGTGAAGAATAAAAAATTTGTTACATGATTCTAGTGACATTAAACAAAGTTTAAAACTCTAAGATTAAAAGATCACACGTTTTTTTAAAATTTAAACTCTGTTTAATAGTAGCACTCTGTTTGAAAGTGACACAATGACAAGTTTGATAAGGATTCTTTAATTTTGAATGATAAGATAGCATACTTGGCTATGTTCTTTTTGTTTTAAATTGTAAATGTGGGCACAGATCAAAAATAATATATTTATACCAAGTTTGTACCGCTAATAAATACCAAGCCAATACCGCTATAAAATGTTAACACAACAGTTTTACTTTCTTTCCTAAGTATATATAAAGTATTCATAATTAAACGAAAAATTCCTGTAAAAAGATTGCGAACATTTTTAATTTAAGATCTTTCTATTGTCTAAATAAATTTAAAAAGGGGAGAAGTAAAAATCTGGAATATAGCTAAAGAAATTTAAATTGAAAGTTTAAATAACAAATAAGATAAGCAATGCATATCAAAACAAATTTGATATCTGTAAATATGCCATGTTTTAAGCCAAGATATAAAGATTTCTTCGGATATCATATGTAAATATCACGCAAGCGTTTGAAACGGAAATATATCTTTGACTTGCATGAGCGAATTCTAAATAATACATGCAAGATATGGAATCGTCCTCAATACACATGTCAAAGAATAAATTTTCTCGCCTTTTCGTGTTTATTTCCGTCAAAAGCATGACAATCACTAAAAGATTTCATTTCTAGATATTACACAGAGTATTTTCCCCCTTCTTACTGAATCGTATGACAGAATAAGTTACATGTAGAATGCCATATATCAATTCTATTCTTTTCAGGAATAGTACATGACTGCATCTGTTACTTATCTAATTTTGAAGGTGTTTTCATCTCTTGTTTAAATAAAATCATCGTGTTTCTGGTTGTAAGGTTTTCATCTGAAGTTTGAAAGAAAAATGCTAAAAAATTTTGAAAAAAAGAATATAATAAAAAGTTCTTGTTAAATTTGGCTTGAAATTAAATACATTTAATTTCAACAATGTCGTACTCATGGATTGTAAACAGTTTTGTTTTAAATATATTTTCTTCATGGGATTTAAATTAATATCTTCTACGATAATAGAATAAAATAATTTCTCTTCGTGAAGAATGACTTAATATTCCGTATTCGAATCATGAGGAAATTATGAGTATTATCACCAGAAAAATACGAGTATTATACAAATATTTTATTTGCTTACCTCTCTTTAAGCAATTAAAAAGAAAAAGATTGCCAGAAATTAAGTATTGCATAGTGAAATGTAGTGCTTTGGTTAATTTCATGATAGTTGCTGTGATTGATGAAATATTTATCTGAGAGTGAGACTGGTTTTTGTATGTCATTTTAGTCTTCCATTGAGTGGGTGAGGACTAGTACTAGATAATGAGAAGCTTCCACTATGTTAATTGGTTCTCACCACCCTGAAGGGTGTAGAAAAAAGCAGAAGTCGACTGCCTCTCACTGATGACAGAACGTACCTCTCTAGTGAAGAGTTGTATTTTAGGCGGTGATGAATCTTAGGGATCAATGACAGTTCCCTTTAGTGTTACTGCTATGGCGTTCCGGTCATTCAGATTTTTCTATATACATTCAAGCGGGGTGTGGCAGGCAGTATATTGTTAAAGATATGCCCTTGTCGAAGAAAAAAGGCTTTTTGAATTAGAAATAAGTCAAAGAGAAATTCTGTTACAATGCCCTAATAAATAATCTTTGATTTTTTCTTAATCTTCTCTTCAATACCGTAAACAAGTCAACATTAGTTAGAAACAGTCGCCCATTTATTTCTTCATTGTGAGCATTGATCATGACTTTTGTTACTATTTGCCCCTATTTCCTTAAGCCAGACTTATGCTTTTTTGTGCCTAAGCTCTATAAATTTGTTTATTGATAATTAACTATATCATTTTCCTTAAATCAAAGTTTATTAAGTTTTAAAAAAATACTTATAAAAATTCATGCGCATGTAGAATATATTGATAGTTATACAAACTTTCATAAGACAGCTACATATTTTTTTAATGAAAGCTAAAAAGACTAAATAAAGGATTATGCATATACCAATAAAATAAATGGAAATAAATAATATTACTAGAACCCAAAACGAACGTATTAAGAGTTATAAATTTGTTTTTAGTTTGTATATATACTTATTACCTGAGCAAGGAAAATTTTTTCTACATCAATTAAGAATTCAATTGTAATTTATAAATGTATTTAAATATAGCAATTTTTCAATGACTACTTCAAAACTACATAGTAATTCATTATTTTCATAGTTGTAATTTAAAAATATATGCAATATTTAAAAATGTATATATTATTAATGATGAAATACATAAAACAGTTTATATTTACTCATAATTTATTTAAATAAACTGCTTTACGAGTCATACACGAGGATAGCATTTACATTGAACAATATCTTATTTCATTTGATAAGGTAATCATTCGTGCTCAAGGAAATGGGTAATCATATGGTACCGCCATCTTTCAGTAAACAATTCAAACACAGTCTTTCACCTGATGATTGCTTTGAGTTCGGATGATAGTAAATCATTTGTTTTTATGTTACCTTCTTATCCAGAGGGCATTTAAAAGTATCGTATATATCCTGATAATTCCATCGTAATACGATTTTTTTTCTGATGACACTCAAAAGAAAGAGATAAAGGTAGCTCCGACAGCAAGAAGTAGATATGGCCAAATATTTAATTTTGACCAGAAATTAAAAATAAATTAAAACTTGATTAATTAATTTGGAACGGCTCTTTAGCCTATTTCCTGAAATATTCTGTATGAAATCTTATCTATTTATCAACATGAAATTGTAAAGTAAATGATAAAATGTTACTGTAAACTAAGAGATGATTTGTTTCCTACAAATTTTATTTTACATATTTTACAATGCTTGATTGGACACGGATGACTTAAAATTAAAAAAAAAATAACCAAAGGAAAAAAATGCATCCTTCTTTTTTTATTGAAATTTTTGAAGGTTAATTGCTTATTA
Source organism: Argiope trifasciata (assembly GCA_026543055.1). NCBI lineage: Eukaryota > Metazoa > Arthropoda > Arachnida > Araneae > Araneidae > Argiope > Argiope trifasciata. The sequence continues at coordinate 961,863 of JAPMOQ010060798.1, forward strand.
AATTTTCTTATGTGCTCTTCTTTTCATGCTACTTTCAATATTGTGTAATCATAGATCGATATATTCAAGTTTATATTCGAATATAAAAAGATCGATTTTTTCTCAGTAGAGTGTTTTATAAGAGATTTGACAAATCGTATAAATAAAGAAAATAGAAATTTATATCATGTCAACGAAAAAAATTAATTTGTTGAAACTATATGAACTACATCAACTATCAAAAATATATGATGCCAACAAACTAGTAAAGACTTAGATGTGAAACAAATGAGTGTATAAAAACATCAAAGAATAAATGCCGCTTATTTTTACGGAAGAGATAAAATAAATTATTACAATCTTTACAGACTTTTCTTTTTTATTAAATTAAAGCACATTTAATTATAGTTTAGTCAAGCTAGAACTGAAATGAAACTAAACGTTAAGGGATAAATAAGTTAGTAAAAGAATTTAGAAGAAATTTTAAGTGGAGATTTGAAATATAATATAAGTAAATGCTTTTAATTTAGTTTTGTTATAGTAACACCTAGGTTGGTAGCCCGCTCCCCAAGTTTCTGCATCATACCTGAGACTTGACGTTTGGCTTCGACGGATTTAACGTACACAGGCAAGTTTAAATGACAGAACTGGAATGGAATTGGATCTCGAATCTGAAGCCCTCTGTTTCCGAAGGCGAGATCTTAACACCAAAACACCTAGGCCCACAGCCATGTGCGATGCTAGATTACGTAGATAGAACAATATTAGAAACAACCAACAGCGATTTTTTTTTCAGAAAAATAAACCGTATTTTTATAAGATTTCTATTAATTTAAAGCAACATGCGAAAATTAAAATAAAATTATAAAGCAAACATTCTAAAAAAAGTATGAAAATAAAAACAAAGGAATGAAGAAATAAAGGACAGTACTTTTTAAGAAAATTAGCTTATGAATAAACTAAATGCATTTACATTAAATATAAAGGATAATATCTAAATTTATTTTTATTACCATACTTCCAGGTTTAAATTTCTATCGGTAAATAAATATAATATGAAAAAAAAACCTTGTAGGAAGGAGCAAAGAAATGTGATGTATAAAATATATTTAACTAAATATTATATCATAAAAATATTTATAAACAGCACAGAAGCTTTAAATTATGTTATTTTTATTTTAATGCATATTATTTGGTTAAGTAAGGATAAAATCTCTTTCAACATGCACAGCATTCAAGAAAAGCCCATTTAAGAGCGACCTTCGAACAAGAATAAATTGCCTGAAAACCTGGTAAGTTGTTCTATCAACTTCGGAGAGTTGCGTTCTAGTAACAAGTAGGAAAAAGTCTACTTCTTTTAAAATTCTCTGTAAAAGTCTCGAAAGAAACGAGAAGGAAAGGAAGGGGAAAAAAATCAACCCGTTGGCTTTTTCAAACTGGAAGCTGTGTTTGGGAACCTGAGAACCCCTTAACTCTCCGAAGTCGCAACAGGGAATTGTTGACTCTTTGGACCTTTCGAATGAATGCAGTTCTTGGAGAAAGCTTATATTTATTCAATACTAAAAAAGAAGAAACTGCACACCTAAGTGTTTTTTTTTTTGCTTCCGTTTTGCTTTTATTTTGTACACTTCTTCTCCAGGACATGCGGTAAAGAAAACTCCATCGAAACAAGAGATGAAGAAAACTTAAGTATTTTCATAGATTTCCTTCAATCGGAAATACTGAAAATGTATTATATTTTATCATAGTTGACTATTATTATTATTATTATTGCTTTCACAGTCTAAATAAACAATGCATTTTTTGCCAATAGAAATAACACCAAACAGCTAGCGTTTATGTTAGACATTTTAATATCAAAATGAACAATATTATATTACTTTAATTTGCAATAGAATCATTTGCAATCTTAGAAGATCTTCTAAATTCATTTGCGTTACGTAGAAAAAAATTCCATTGATTCAAAATCCTTAATTTGAAATATCAAACTATAAAAATACTTTAAGTCTTATATAAGGCTTTTCTTTTGTTAGCGTGATACGAGTAGACTCAGCATTCTTTTTTAAGAGATTTGAGATTTCTTCATTTATTAAACATTTCATAGCTGTACTGAATCAAACACTTCACTTATTTGGACTAAATATTATTAAATGTGTTTTCGATATAGTTCACCCTACCATCAAGTGGGACATTCAGTCAGATAAAACAAGATGTAAAAGAAGCCAAGAAATACGCTTCAAGCTGAAAAATTCATTCAAGTGCAAATATAAGCTTAAAATTCCAGATAAGTAATTGTGATAAAATTAATGAAGGCTTTCTCGCCAAACATGTCAAAATAGCGCCAATTGTCCAAAAAATATTCTCTAAATTATTATATCTCAGTATATCTCCAATATATTCTCTAAAAGTTTATATCTCAGAAATGCTTGTAAATTTCTTTTAAAATTGCAATAAAAAGGATTATATTTGGCGAGAAATTACTCCAAAATGTTTCAATTTCGATACCCAAATATTAATCTTAAGTATTGTTGTAATCGCCATGATTTACCTTCGGAAATTGATGCTCATAACTTTTAAAAAAATCATGGTTTTTGAATTCTGTTAAGACTAAAAAGACGTTTTATTATTTTATGAATTTTGTTTTGCGCAATTTTTCATTTAACTTAATTTTTCTTAAATTTAATTTAACAGACACATCTGAAGTATATTTTTAAATGTTATGATGGAATTCAAACTCTAGATCAAAACATTTAATCGCTTACTTTTGTCAATCATTAAATGAGTATAATAATTCTCATTTCCGTTTTCATTGCCTAGTAAACACACTTTCTAATTTTCTGCAAATTACTTTAATTGAATTAATGCATTTTATTCTTATCAAATTAGGAGGGAATATTTTTTAAAGAAAGGATCCCATATTAACAAATAACAGCCTAAAACCCCCAAAATCTAGGTGAGTGAATAGGTCACCAAAGGTGATTAGTTTAGTGAAAAAAAAATCTAAGCTGAATAGAGGATTCAATAAATAAAAGTAAAAATTAAATTTCAAGTTGGGATTGGCATCTAAAGAAAAAATAAAAACTTATTATAATTTTAATGATGACGAAATTGATAAGTGGGTGATTTGATTAACATATAAATTTTGTTTGCATTTCATTGCATTAAAAAAAGGTATTTTAGCAAATTTTATTTAAAATTAATTTTTAAAAATAGCAAAAATAAAGAATTGATACCAATTGAAAAGATTGATTTTTAAGAGATGGATTGATTTTTGATTGATTTGAAGAAATTGATTTTTAAGCCATAAAAATTTTTCGACACATAAATTCTTAATTTATTGAGGAAAAATATAAATTTTTATGAATACTAATGAAAATGAATTAAAATATCAAAATTCCATAAAAATGAGTTATCCACGAAATAAGTATGTTATAGATTTGGTAGCTCTAGATTCAACTGTGTGCTCTGTATAATGTACATTGCGGGTAAGTTACATAATTACATCAGGTAAATTAAAGAAGGTTTACCCTCTTAAAATAATTATCAATATTTCTTTCTTGTTTAGATAATACAAGTGTGTTAACATTCATTAATTTAACTGTGCAAAAAGTACTAACTTATAATAGTAGACGATTATAAAATAATACTGATGAACTACCTAAAATAACACAATTTTTAATAATATTTTTGCAGGTGACTGCAACTGTTATGATACAATTTTTTAATTAATACATTATCTCGAGCACATGAAAATACTGAAATAAATTTTTAGCATCATATTTTTCATTGATATTAAGAAGATTTTTAATGATAAAAACATGTAACAAAATTAATAAAAACATTTTTACTGATGAAAATTATGCTCAAATATCTATTTTATGCAACTACCATCCTTAATTAATTCCAAATGGGCATTTTCCACAAGCAAGAAATAGCTGTGTAATTTCTTTTGAAAGCAATACAACAGATTTCTTAAGTAATTATATTTTGATTTTATTTCCATTGCTGAAAAAATATCAAATAAATTATTATATGTTCCCTACGTTTCGTAGCTATTATGTGTAAAATATTCTTGATAGATTACGATTTAAAACAAAAATATACTAAACACCTCTGCTACTAAATTTACCTTCATGTAGAACTTAAGAAAAAAAATATTTTAAATCGTTTCAATGGCTATTTCGAGCTTTGAATTGATTAGGTAATTGTCATTATTCAATAATTATTGAGTGATATCTTAAAACATTCGCTGGTACTGAAAATAATAAAATCCAAATGTTAACAATTCAATCAACTTGCGTTGAAATTTTCTTTATTTGTTAGTATGTTGAAAATTTTTTACTGAATGTATCTGTGAGTTTGAGGAAGAAGTTTATGTTTGAAATTTTTTCAGCAGTAATGCCTGAAGAAAGTTTTTTTTTCAGAAGTATGAAGCACAAAACAAAATATAATTCTTTATGTAATTTAAATAACTTTCCAATAGCAAATATATACTACCTTTAATTGGCTAAAATTGAATCTCGATTGGAGAGGATATATTGCGTAATGAATGCATGGATAGAGAGAATATATTGCAAATTGAATGTATGGTCAGATAGAATACATTGCGTATTGAATGTATGGATAAAGAGAAGACATTATATCTTGAATGTATGAACAGAGACAATATATTTCATCTTGAATATATAAACATAGACAATGTATTGCATATTGAATATATGAGTAAAGATAATATATTGTATATTGAATGTGTGGGTAGAGAGCATATATTTTATATTAAATGAATGGATAGAGAGGACATACAGCATACGGATGTATGGATAGAAAAGATATACTGCATATTGAATGAATGGATAGCATATCGAATGTATGAGTAGAAACGATAAATTGCATATTGAATGTATTGGTAAATAGGTAAGTGATAGAAAAAAATTAAAAAGTACATTTTGACATCCTTAAAAAAGTGGTTTTTTAACCAATTAAATTTTATCAATTTTAAGATGGTCCATTTCATCATTACGCCCATACTCTTAATCCCTTTTTGCAAAACAAAGGTCGGAACTATTTTAATATAAACTTCGATATGAAAACAGATTGCTGAAAAATTTGCTAACTTTTTCTATAAACTTCTAAAAGTTGTAGTTTCTTTCAGGGACAAGTATTGTAAAAATCACTATTTTTAAAACACACAGAAATAAACAGAAAAAGGTGAAAACGAAAAGTAGAAGGGAAACACCAAACTCCAAGGTAAATTTTTTTTCAAACTAGAGGCTGTGTTTGGGAATCTGAGAAGCCCCTCAACTCTCCAAAGTCGCAACAGGGAATTGTTGACTTTTTGGACCTTTCGAATGAATGCAGTTCTTGGAGAAAGCTTATATTTATTCAATACTGAAAAGAAGAAACTGCACACCTAAGTATTTTTTGTTTGTTTCGTTTTGTGTCTTATTTTGTACGCTTTTTTATGGAAACAAGCAGTGAAGAAAAATCAATAGAAACTAGAGATGAGGAAAACTTAAGTATTTTTTGTAGATTTTCTCCAATCGAAAACACCAAGAATGCATCGAGTTTCATTGCAGCTGATTCTCATTGTTATTTTCTAAGAAAACATTTCCTGTTTCTCTTCTTCTACATTGAGTATCAAAGATTTGTTAGACAATCTTTTGATTGATAGAGTTAGTTGATGAAGATCTATAAATTTGAGTTTATATTCAAAATCTTTTTTTAAGTTTCCTGAATTTACAAGGAGAAATACAGATTGATTAACTTGTATTAATTACCAATATTTAGTACATTAGCAATTAAATCACCTATTATTTTTAATTAATGGTGCATGTATGAGTCAGATATTTTTAAATGTTTGTTTATAAAACAAAATAAGTACTTTGTTAGACATGAGTTTTATATAACATTCGAATTGTTCCACATTCGTGGTGTTATAAAATAATTGATATGAAATCAAAATATGAGTTAATTTTGTTAATTTCATAACATTTCTTGCAATACAGGGAATAGAGAAAGTATGCAAATGAATCATCCAAAGAAATGATTAAAAATAAATCAGTTATTAATGAACGAATTAGTCTTAGGTGACTAAAATAATTCGGGCGAGAGGTAAAATTGACCAAGATACTTAAGGGAAGAATAGTGTGATCTTACAAACCAAAAAAATCCTGAAATACAGTTATGGAACTAAGATTAACTGTACAATTTTTTAATATAAAATGATTACAAATAATGTAGAAAATACTACTGTGTGGCAAAAATATATAGGCTCTTGAATTGCAGTACAGGCTAATAATAAGGGATTTATGGAATAATAATTCTGGGGTTGAAAAAATATAAACCTAACAAATATTTCCTCATACTTCCAATATCACTCGTTACATCTGGCATAAATATATCTTTTAAATTTTATTATAAACGATTTCTTGTCTATTAGCCTTCTCAGAGATTATGAAAATGGTCAAATTTTGATAGATATTTGCTAAGATGTGGTGTAGCTAGTTTTCAGTCTTTCGCGGTCAGTTTTTGAGATCAATCCAAGAATCAACTGTTCATTATATTCTAAATGAATTTCCATTTTTTTAAGGCGCGTAGCCACCAGTTTTTCATTTAACTTATATAACTCTTCCAGAACTGCTGGGAAACAATTACCATTCAAAAATTTCTGAAATTTTATATTATATGCATCATTTACTATATATTTAATTACACAGATTCCATTTTTTGGTCATTTAACAAAAGATATTTTCCCTTTTTCTTTTTCATTGATATATTTGTATTAGTCACATAATCTATTTATTTTACACATATCTATTTTGTATTAGTTTACACATAAATATACTTCATTTTTTACAAACATGAGTAATTCGCTGCTTTGCATCATGGCCGAAAATGGCCACTATGCTGAAAATCCAAATCAATAAACCAGAAATTAGATTCTTCGAGTTCATCACTGTTGTCACTCCAAGATATAAACTATACAACAGTGTGCAGAAGAAGAATTTAGATTTTAAATAAAAAGTGTATATTTTCATGCAATCTTTAATTTTAATAATATTTATATATTTTTGAAATTTGAATGAAGCATGCAAAAGCAAATGGAGGTGGGTTTTTTTTAAAATTATTACTATGCTTTTAAAATGTAAAGTTTAATATTGCCGGTATTCTATGTTTTCCTATTAATTTATAGATTTTTGAATTTCGGAAAAAGGATACTACAGAGATTTTTAGCATGGGATTAACATGTTAACAATTCGATATTTAATGAAATTAGAACTTAAAATTTGTAATGTAGAAAAAAAATACAAATATTTCTTTAAACAATAAATAACGCATATCACATGTTTCATTGACAAATAATATTTTTAAAAATTTTGTATGGATGTTAAAAACTTAAAGATACTTATACAAAGTTTAACAAAATACTTAACAAAAGTTTCGTATACATTTAATGGAAACACATGAAATTGTGTCTTACAAAACAGCTTTTTTTAAACATATATTTAGTATCAGAGATCAAGCTTTTTTACTTGAACTACATTTTTAAGTGGTAAATTTTAAAATTTCATAAAAGATTCTTACTAAACTATTAAAGAGTAAAAACTTGCATGAATGTAAAAGTTTTAAAATTTTATAACTTTTATTAACTTAAGGAATGCGATCGCAATCAACTATATACTGATTTCAAAAGAACTGGAAGAATTTTTTGAAAAATTCCTCAGTTTTCGGCTTATATCTAAGAATCTCTTTTCATAAAATGAAAATGGAGAGACTTAAGGAAAGACTATTCATGCATATAAGACGAAATTATGTCTTGCAAAGAAGCGCATTTTGTAAGATGCGAAGCCATCAGACCAAAGATTTGATTCTAAATCGCCCGTTTACGTGAGAAAGCTCCCATTTTCTTAAAGTAGTATAAGAATAATGGCGTTTCAGAAAGGTACATTTTTTAAAAGGAAGTTTAAGTGTGATATGCAAAATGTATTACGCACAGGATACAAGCCTCATCCATCATTTAGTTACTTGTTAGAGCTCTGTCTTTAAAAGTAAGAAGAATTTAAGGTCAGGAGAATTTTGAGAGAATTTCAAAAGTTCTTGCGGATTCTTTAAAGATGATCAGAACTCAAACTTTTTTTTTTTCATTTATCTTAAATTTTTAATCTCTTCGATTATTTTAACCTTTGTCTATCTATTTCAATAATAAAGGAGAATGTGCATCTGTGAACGTGTAAGTATGTAATGTGTATCGGTGCTCTGCAAGTCAGATGATTTAAACTAAAAATACAAAATTTAGAACATATAAACTTTGTAGGAAAATGTGCATTCAGAAGAAATGATTTAAAAACTATCTGATATTTTAATTAGCAAAAATTAGCTATCATTTCTTCGTTTTTTCTTCTTAACTTCTGAAATTATTAAAGTAGAAATGTAATTTTTTACACACTATTAGTATTTAAATCATTTGGTCATTAAAAGAAGACAACTGGTTGTATAAAACTTTAGTATAATCTAATTAAATTTCAGTATATTTAAGTTACTATATCATCTAAATTAAATTTCAGTACATTTTTCTATATCATCTAAACCAAATTTCAGAGATGTTTTCAAAATATTTTATTACAATATTTAAACATTTGTTGAATAATTCAAAATTTTTCATTCCATTATCAAATATTTCTTCTTGGATTTTTCTTCGATCGAAGATGATCAAGGAGGAAAGATATGGTTCATTTTTTATATTTTGTAGGTTTATGTTTCAGACATTCTTTTGATAAAATCTTCTGTATTCATCTGTAATTGAATACCTATCAGCAATTGAATATTTAAACTGAATATCTGAATGTTTGTATGTAACTGAGTATATTTAAACACTTAAATAATTGCCCGTCAAATAAAGGGATGTATATAGCTTTAATGTCATCATTTCAGCTTCAGGTATTTTTTCTTCGATACTGTAATATGTTTAATCTTTTTTTTTTTAATTACTACCTGAAACACGGCATAAATCATGAAAAATTCTGCAAAATATGCTAAACTACAATACACACTAAAATTTGAAGTATAAAATATTTGGTGACAAAACAAAGTAATATAAAAAAGATTTATATGAAGATTTTTTTCAACCAATAATCGATACAAAATATCTTATTATAGATGGTAGATACTATATAGGGTTAATACTAATGATTTGTTTCTTTCAATGTGCTGACATTTGTTTGTTTCTTTTAAATTGGTTGCTGAGTAATTTTTTATAAATTCCGCCTTTATCTATATCAAACTAAAAAGAGCTACATGAGATCTAGAAACATAGATGTGGTATGGTTTTATTAGTTAAATGCAAATCCCCATATCTTTCTGTAACCACCAGGGCAGAGAGAACCAAACACCAAAAGCTTTTCATCCTTATTCCCATTTTGAAGTGCCCTCCCCAGTGGGAAGTTAGTTTTATATATGACTTCATACACAAAGTTTGCTTTGGATATAAATTAATTTTTTAGCAAATAAATTAGTTTATTATATGAATATGATGTTCACAATTATATAGTTAAATTCCAATAAATAGATATCCGTAGTAATTCTCTCCAACTTAAATCTTTTTGCCATTTCGTTTAGCTAATATAGTTCGGAAGTTAAAATGCAGTAATAAATAGTATTTTTCTGTGATATTGATCATGATAAGTTATTATTATTAATCTACTATATTTTTTATAAATATGCTTTTCTCAAAAACTAAGGAATAATCTCAGAAGAAAAACGAAACGGAGCGCTTTATTTGTTTTATGTGATAAAATCCTACTAAGATATAGTAATGCCAAAATATAATCATAACAGAAGAATTAGATATTTTTATTTTATATGTTATTGTGTAGATTATTATGATAGGATCCATGGAAATGGAAGTGAATTTCCTGTATGGATTTATTACTTTTCTATCTAGATGGCTTTTTGTTGTATATATGTATATTATTCAATATCAGAAATATGTAGCAATATATATAATTATATCTATTGCCACACGTAAAAGGATTATTTGGCTCTATCCTGAAATTGTAATTCGAATTAATTTTCAATCTTGTCATCTATTGTGCATAAAAACAAATGGGAATAAATGCAATATAAGTCCTATAAAAAATTTGAAATATAAAAAAAAAATCCTGAATTTGGTCCCAAGAATTAATATAAATTTATTTTGGAAATTATCTTTTGAAATCATTATATTAATGTAAACAATATTGCACAAATAAATAAACGACCTCTTTTCTAAAAAAATTGATCCAAAATCTAAACATAATAATTTTTCCACAGTTACACTATGATAAAAACAATTAAAAACAATAATTACACAATTTCATTTTTTTTTTCAATTTTTTTTCAATTATCCTCATAACTCTTTGTTTTTAAGAATTATTTCACACACATGCATACGACACAAACTTCAGTTCGATAAATTTTATTAACAATTTGGTATGAATCCACAAAGCTGTTGCTAAAACTATGTATGAAATAAATTGCTCGGGTTCCACTTCCAGACGCACAGACATAAATTGAAAATTTTATTTTTTGAACTGAAGTTAATAGATATTATTAAAAATCTCATGAACGAATTTTTTGACGATTAGATTTCTCGTTTGTATTTTGCAGGTGAGAAATTAAAAAGATTATTTTATTTTATTCCGGGAACAAATAATTATCGATAACATAAATATATTTGTAAACATGACTTATTTTTTTATATATGATATTCAAGCAAAATATGATAAAACAAAAACCAATGTAAATGTGATGTTACGAAACTTAGTTTCAATTCCAATAATGGAAAGTACTTTTTATCATAATAATAATGTGACTAATTAAAAATTTTAAAATAATGATGACGGACGGCTTCATTATTTTATTACATTCTATTTTTATTTATCGTGACTTATTTTTACTTACTTCTTGATTTATTAAATATCTGAAATTATGAATGTTTCCTTCATATTTCTGTTTTTAAAAATATAATATTAAAGTAAAGAAACTTCACAATAAATTAAATTTTATTCAACACTAATTTCACTTGAAAGATATCATTTTGTACTAAATATTTATATATTATATTACTAAATGAGTATTATTTTGCAAGACTAAATAAAAATCACAATCATCAATTTATCATATGATGATGATACTGCACCACAGAAAGGTGGTGCAGGTTCACTTCTCAGAATAAGGATCTCTGTGCTCCTGAGGGCAGAAGTCTGACTACTAGCTCACATGAAGATGACAATTAAGGCCTTATCACACGACAAAATACCCTCGGCACTTTCCGTCTGCAAACGACAAGGAAAGTGACGTCACTTGTGTGATGTCACTTCAAACTTTCACAAAATTGGTTGAATTTCGTTTGAGGACAATATTTCGGCAACATTTTCGAATTGGTTTGAAAGAGTTGTCGATGATGAAACTTACTTGACCGGTTTTTGAGGGTAGAAACGGGAAAATGCTGGCGAAATTTCCCCGTGTGATAAGGCCTTTACACACTCACTTGCACAAATCCGTTTTACGAGGATGGAGAGAAGTTGAGGGGTTGGATCGTCAGCGCAACTCACAAATAGAACATAAAGGAAGAACAACCATGCCCGGAATCGAACGCGGGCTACCAGATTACAGGGAAAACGCACTACACCTAAGCCAGGATGTTGGCAACATATCTTTATCCAACATAGTTTTGTTAAAGTATTAAAAAAAGAAAAAATACACACTTATTAAAAATATGAAGATCAAAGGGAAAAATTTTTAAAAGCGAGAAATGTAGAGAAAATGCAATAAAATAAATTAAGTCATGATAATTGTCTCTTGAAAAAGCATTAAAATTAAAATAAATAATAAATGTCAAAAAATTCAAATTTACTTAGTAAATTTATAACAAAGATTTAGAATCATTAATATGAATTCTAGACTTCACATTTTAAATAAACAGCGGGTGACCGAGCTCCGCTCGAAGAAAACAGGTATCGAAGCTAACTCGAAGATTTAAATTTTCAATTGTAATTTATCAAAACAATACATGCCATAAGAAAATTTGTGAAACCATTGGTGAAAAGATAACCGGTTAAAGTGCACCATTGTAAACTATTCTAAACAAAGTTAGAGATTGGAAAGGGAACTATTCTATAAAAAGTAAAGTAAAGGTAAAGATTGAAGTGTGTTGAAGTTCAATATTTTTGACAAATTTATTTAGAAAAACCAAACATATATGCATACATAAGAAACATATTATAAACCTATAACAGCATAAACATAAAACTTTATTAGTTCGCCATACTGGCTATAGATGGCAGCACGTTACCACTTGAAAATTTAAGTAGCCATTATGGCGAACTAATAAAGTTTGAAAATATCCTATCTGTAACTCCGAACTGCTCGACCGTAGCGCTTCAAAACTGGCGCCAATCGATTCCTCGTGGCCAAAAACCCCAGACCCCCAAGTTTACCGGAGTTTATTAATTCTGGGGCGATTTTCGACTTGGCAACCATTCCTCGTATTATAGTATTTAATTTCTGAAATCTAAAAATTTTATTTATAATATTCCATTAAATATCAAATAAAATATCTTGTCGTAAATATTTATTTTGAAAATATCTAAATGGAATTTTTTAATAAATTAATAACAATGCTTACTGTCCCACTGAAATTACTGATATTCAAAAAACATTTCTTAACTAAAATCGCTAATTTTTCAAAAATAGTTTAGAAATAACATTAAAAAAAAATATTTCTTTTCATGAAAGTCAGAATTACAACATACGCAAACCCCCAAAGTTGCATTAAAGTAAGAAACAAATCTCAATATCACGGTTGATGAAACAGTTACAATGCATTATCTTGTCTTATCTCTTCTAAGAATCAGATCTGTGGCATAACCCATATTTCTTAGCTTATCTTGCAATATCAGCGGATAAGCATAAACCTTTCCCATACAAAACAAATAACGTAACTTCCGCAACAGCGCACCCACGTCCGCTATCTCAAAGACCGACTATTTTCTCGCAGCTAGGTGACCATCAAGAGCTAGACACTAGTTTTGTGTTTGGTCAGCTCCGCTAAATAATTGGGATACACCCCTGAATAGTTAGGGAGAGCTAGAGCAAAAAGGGATAAGATCCGGCTTGTGCGTATGGGTCCAGAATTAGCGGCCGGATCGCACTCATGCCTAGCTGCTAAAGCTGATTGAATCCCTCCAGGCTTGGGACTACTTATCAGAGTCGAGAAATGGACTTTTCCTGATTACGGAGATTCAACGTTTCCTCTTTGCATCACCCCTACACCGGATACTTCCTCTGTGATCGAGCACTTTCATTATCCTGCTCGACACACTTTCATTCGGGGCCTACTAAACGATTATTGTTGGTGTTTCTTGGAGGAAAAACACGGAATCTGGGAGAATACCCTAACACAAAGAATTCAGAAGCCTTAAATGTATTTTGATACTTAAGAAGAAGAATTTTTATTACTTTTTATCTTATGAAATTGGTCAACTGATTTATATTATAAATTACAAAAATTGCATAAGTATTATTCTTTAAAAATATTTATTATTTGAGAATCAAAATGAATTATGTTTGTAAATATACAAGTTGATTTACTAGATTAAAAAACTAGAAGGGTTTATTTTATTTGAATTAAAATTATTCTTTTTCCGGAAGATATTGTACCAGAAAAAAGAGCAAAATTCATTTATTCTGCGAAAACTTTTATACAGTGAATAGCAGATTAATGTGAAAATTATCTAATAAATAATAAATTTTTAGAAACTCTCATTTGGATTAAAAATATAAATACATTATGCATTCTGAAAACAGAAATCCTAATTCGAAAAATTTTTGCAAATGCAATACTATATTCTTAATATATTAATATAGAAAAAGAATTAAAAAAATAATTGAGTTGCTAATTTTATACTCTATTTTACACCAGAGGGTCAAATAAAATATTTAATTGGTAGAAAATTATATTAATTCTCATATGTGACTCAGGTTTTCTTTTCGATATAAAATAAATATTTTTATGAAACATTAAGTTTGTTCTTTTTATTACATTCTTATTGAAACATAAAGATCGAATTGGATATCATTTTCTAAATTATTCCCCTTTGCATCATCTTTTTTATAACATTTTTTTCAATAAAAAAACTAAAAGGTTTGTTCAATATTTTAACGTTTAAGATATGTTATATATAATCTAGTTTAAACAAAATACAATTTGTATTACATGTAACAATTATAAGTTTTGACATTTCGGATCTTTTCTGGTATATGTAAGCAGAATGACTTTTAAAATTTCATATTAATTCTTTTTATATATAATCAATGAAATTGCTTAGAATATTGTAAGATTATCTATGATTTATGTGTTCTAGATAAGATCTAAATGCAAAAATTAAAAAATCGTGGACTGTCTCATATATTTTGCTACATTTTACTGAATCCATTGTAACTCTATATTTGAATATCTTAATCTTGATTAAATATTTAAAATAGTTCTTCCTTAAATTTTATTGTGATTTTCGGATATTTGCTTTCAAAATAAAAATTAAAATTATTTTCAATTAATTTTATTTATCCATTCTCTCAAATAATTCCATTGATTAATTCTGTTATTATCCCATGCTTAAGATTATTCGAGTTTAGGTGTCTCAGAATACTAGAACTCTCGTCATCATGTATCAAAGATAAGAAAAATCCTCAAAATCCTCAAAAATCGCAATGACAGGGATATTCAATGACCCTCAAAAATCACGTTTAATAGGTGATATACGAAAGAAGAACCCTCTTAACTGATGGTTACTAAGCAAATATATCATCAAGTATCCGTTGAGAGTTCACAAGAAACATATCTGCTCCCGATAAAAGTCTACTCATCAGAAAGAATGCTTTTAACGAAAAACTAACCTGTATTTAGACTGTCACACTTAACGAAAAGGGGGAAGAGTAATTCATTGGCATATTGAATTTACCTGACTTAATTTTGAGCATTGCATTTTACGTAACTCAGGATATTTAAATATCTGCAAAAAATAAAGTTATATATAATTAATAAATAAAATTAATCTTAAATATTTTATTTATTTTCTTGGTTTATATAAACGTATTGATTTTTAAGAACACTGTATTAAAACGTTTAGCCCCTAAGCCTACTCTAAATTTTTAATATATATTTCATGCTCATATAAGATTTAAGAATTTCACTTGAGGACTAAGTGCACACTTAAAATGAATTTTCTACACTTCTCCTATATCTAGCCTACAACTTTTAAGATATTTTTGAACTTCACAGATAAATGTTGCTCCTTGATCAAAATGTATCTGTTGAGTCTAAAATGTTGGGCAGCGAAAGCACACCCAGAGAACGAAAAGTCTAGTAGCATTGGTAAAATCACCCAAAAGATTCGCAATTCAACAAAGCAAACGCCTTCTATTCAAGCTACTTTTGTGCTTTTGCTTCGTTGCATTCAAGGGGGGGGGGGATTTAGGGAAAAACTTGATCAGCAGTTTTAGAATTCTAAAGTGCAAGCATCTATCCCTTTTTGGTTTTCTTTGAGAGTAGAATGGTGATTTGGGGATGCATGCGATTTCTTTCATGAATGGAAGGTTCTTTTAAGTTAGGAGAGTATTCGTTGGCTCCTATTCATAAGCAATGTTTTCTTTGTGCGTAAGAAATTGATACAGAAAGAATTTTGATCGAAGAGCAAAATTTAAAATTAGGCCGAAGTTGCAGTTATTCTTATAGATTATCTTCCATTTGATAACGTTTGAATAGGAATAAAAAAACGTTGTTTTTTGGAGAATTTAGGAAGTAACTGATTTCTTATTTCTAGCATTTACATAATATAAATTCCAAGAAGATTATTTCAGAAATAATAATCGTATTAACTTATTATAGCTTAGAAACTATTCTAAAAATTTTAAAGTAGATCGAAGTTACAGATTATCATCCATTTTATAACTTTTGAATAGAAAAAAAATGCTGCTTTCTTAGGGAATTTTCAAAGTAACTGGTTACTTATCTCTATCATTAATATGAAATAAATTCACTAAAAATCAATTTCAAAATAGCAATTTTATTAACTGATTATAATTTAGAAATTATTCTTTTTTATTTATTTTTCATTTGTTTTGATTTTTTATAAATTTTATTTTATATGAATAGTAATAAATTATTTTAAATTAATTTTTACAGCTGAAAACCTTTATCAAGATAGCGTCTTCAGTACGGAATCAAACTTTCAAGCTGTTAAATTCAGACTGACAGAACATTTCTCGAAATACTAAAATAGCTCACTTCAACGAAAATAACTATTGAATTTAAAAGCACCTTATAAGTTTTACAAATCCTTACTAATAAGAGTTAAAATGTTATGAAAGAATGCCACATTTCAAATGGGATACAAAAAGAATTGAAGTTGAATAAATTTATAAAATTACTGTTTCTCTGTCAGTTTCAAAATGAAAATGTCTTAAAAAGATCTGAAATGCCTGAATAAAAGTGCTTTAAAGTAACTTAAATTATTGTACAGATTCTAAAAGCTGATAAATGCAAATGTATAATTTCTTTAGCAATTTATTTTACATACTTTTAATAAAACAGACATCATATTGGCACAGTATTTGCTTCAAAGATGAAGAGTCATGGGCTCAATTCCTTTTTTAGATGCCTGTCGTATTATAAAGGCAATACATCTTTTGCAGTGTACCTGTATCTTTTGCATATGAAATTTACATTAGTGTAGAAATAAAAGTAATCGTAGAAAGAGATTCAGATAAAAGGTTGCCGCTTTTTTCTGGTCTTGGTGAAAAATTCATTTCAAATTGCTAAGGTAAATATGGTTCAATTTCTCTCCCTTTCTTTCTCTCTCACTCTTAAACTTTTTTTTTTTTGAAAATTTTATGTCTGTAAAAAAAAGGTTTAATAAAATTATGTATTTATTTTCAATAATGAATTCTAAGGTGAGATTACTGATTAAGAAATATATTTAATGATCCTTTTATATATTTATCATGAGTAAGCTATCTGTTTTCTGAGATTTTACGAGTTCATGCACCACGAAAAAAAGAGGAGCTTGGTTTCCTTTTTTCTAAATTAAGAAAAATACAAAATAGTCATTGCTTAGATAATTACTTTAAAAAAGTTTTCTCAGACATCTTATGAATTCTCTGTAATTCTTTCTTTCTCTAAAATTCATTTAAGCGAGTATTTCTAACGAACAAAGCACCCGCCAGTGGTGTTCGATCAATCATACTTAATGGAAGGGGAAGAAAATTTTGTAGCGATGTACAGTATTCTAAGGTGTCTACTGTAGTTTCATTACACGAGCTATTCTAAGCTTCAAATATTCATATAATAAACTTACTACTATATTTATGTCGTGGCTGGTTCGTGAGTGCTTTGAATAAATAGGCAAATAGAAAATTTAACAACAAATTTATTGCAGGTTCGTTCAAGTTACTCTGCTCAGAAACTCTTTCTCCTCCAAAAGCAAACTTTCGAATGACGTAACTCTTTTAACTACACTCGCGCTAGCTGCCTGGCGCCATCTATGAACGTTTATTTCCTAACGCTTCAAACTCCAATTACTCCAATTTAAATATGTAAAAAATTATTCATAAGCCATCTTACATTTCAATAATACCACGGTTAAAATTTATGCAAATGTTCAATGCTCATGAAAAATAAATGAAAAAAAATTTGAAAAAAGCATATAAGCAAATATGTTCAGTATTAGTAAATATGGAAACGTATTAATAACTACGTATAGAGTGGTTTTATTATCATTAATATCACAATTAAAAAATAAAGATAAGTTACTAGGCAAACTGGTTGTCAAAACTACTTCATTTAATTAATACCAATATATTCTATTAAATTTGAAACTATAAATAATAAATTTAATGTATTAAAGACAAATACATTAAATGTACTTTCATAAAAGCTTATTCATATGAAACTACACTTAATGCAACAATATTTGTTGATTTATTTTTAAAGAGATTTCCTGTAATTCATACATAATTGATATTTTATGTATACATGGCTTTTAGGTGCATGATTCAAAATAATATAAAGTGAATGAATAATTTTGATCTGCTTCGTAAACGCCTCTGCATCAAATATACATGCTTAATGTCAAAGACATTCAACGCCATATGTAAATTTTGATTCCACGTAAGTAGATTTCAAATATAGAAATACTTTCATCATAACAATAGGTATTAAATATTGAATGCTTCCGTTGTTTAAGGTAAATCATTAACACTATTGATGCGTTTTAGTTGCAGTCATGGTAATGGAATTTATGTTTTCTTAGTACACAGATTGTATTGTAAGTTGCATTTATAAAACGTTGTTAAATGAAGAAATAATAGTAATTATGGGTATATATATATATATAAAATTTTATTTTAATTCAATTAAACATTTTTTTAACCTACATTTATAGATTAACAGTACAATAAAACTGGGTTATTTATGTAGAATCTATAAATAGTAAATATGTTATAGTGAAAGATTAATATCGGTAAATTATCTATATTCTACTGTGAATATCAGCATTCAAGTATTAGCCATCCGACATTCACCTGACGAGTTATGACACTCATCAAAGAAATAAAATTCTGGTTTTTTAATGGCAATTTATATATTTAAGGAAAATGAACTATTTTCATAATAGTAATAAATAGATTGATATAAATATTATAAATAAGTTCTATTTTAAACTTTTAGAAAATTCTGAAATATTTACTCCTTCCAAAAAACATAGCGCGATATCAGTTTTGAGAATATAATTATCTTTTTTTCTTCTTTTTTTTTTTTTTTTTTTTTTTTTTTTACTTTTTCACATACAATACATACAAAGAAAGAAAATTTTAATCCTTAAATTCGAGATTTTGAAAAACCTCAAAGTCTCAGATCTTCTTGATGCATAAAATCATTTTTTTTTAAAAAAAAGATATGCCTATCGGATTGTGAATAGAATTATTAAAACACTTTAAACTAGATGGATGGAATTTGGTCGGTTAACTTTACGTTGCATTTCTTAATTTCAATAATATTTCCAAATTTCATTTTCAGAAAATCTGTTTGTTCCTCTGGCAAAGCAAAAGTGAACACCATATCTACTTAACATTAAATGCGGGATAAATAAATTTCCATCCACAAATTTTGTTTCTTTTCAAATTTTGAACCAAATTTGTTAAAAAGTTTATCCTCTGTTGCACAATTCTTTCTCTTATATTCAAGTACAATAAGTCGAAAGCGAAGTGCCTTAAATAAAAGAAATTCATATATGATCTTTTGACAACAATTGTATCTAATTTGTTTTCAAAAGTATTGAAAAAGATTTCAAAAATACATATCTGAATTTTTAGCAGTGATGGTTTTACTGAATACTATGATTAATCTCCACCCAAAATTACTAAATATCACACGACAAAGTCATATGCTCAATTTTCACGAGAAATGAAGATTTTGTTACTAATGTTCGCCAGTGCTATGTGAAACATTCGTGATCTTGTCACGCGACTATATTTGTTCAAGGTAAAGATGAATTGTATCCCTTTTAGAAAGTGTGCGAGAAAATTATTGGGAGACAATTCCAGCTGATTTGTTAATAAAACTTAAATTCTCTTGCATACATAATTGAACGATTTGGAAAATGAAATTAGAGAGTTAACAAAATTAAGTATGCATTCGTTTCTGGGTCGCTTAAGCATAAATGCTCCATTTTTAATCAATCATCTTTGTGTCATCCGCATTCTACATGATATATATGCTTTAAAATACTTCTTTATAACAAAATTATTATTGAAACAAGCTATATCATTGAAAGCACGTTTAACAGATGGATATTAACGGTATTGTTTTGTAAACAAGGTTATCATTATCATTGGCAAAAAAAAAGACTAACTTTCTCTTGGCTGCTACGTAATTTAAAATTTTATATTTAATGAAAGATGCCAAACATATATCACAAATAGGCAAGTGAATTTATGATCGCGAAATATAGGTATGCATGTAATTTCTATTAAGAAAATATATTTATTAAAATAAAATAATTTTTGAACTTAAAATTTTAATCGGATAAATTCCGTAATCTCAGATTGTAAAAATGACATCTGAACCAAAAATTGCAATTACATATTTCAGACATTTGAAACTTTACTAAACATTTTATACAGTCTTAGGGCAAACAGAGTTCAGAACATATTATTCTCTAGTTCCAAAGTGCAAACTTTATTACCAGGCCAATAACTCCCAGAATTGTTCAAAAACATTTCAGATAATAATTATAATTACTTCACATTTATCTGTCATTTTCATAGTTGTGCTCCTTATTCATTTGTTGATGGAATATATTGCAATTCGTTGACCATAATGGCAAGTACAATTTATTCTTAGAAGAAAGTTAATCTACTGGGTGACTATAATTAAAATTTAAGTTTCAAATGCTATAAAAAAGATCCACTGATGAGAATGACGTCAAATTTGAATTGTTATGGAGGAAAGCGAAAAGGATGAATGATGCCGTGAAGCCAAACCACACCATGACTTTTTCAGGATGAAGTGGTACGGGGTGCATTGCCAGTGAATTTTCCGTTGCCCATATACGACAATTCTGGGTATTCACGTACCCTGTCAGATGTAAATGGACTTCATCTTTCCATTCATTATCCGTTCCCTTGCGAGCAAGAAATTCTAACTCAAAGGGTTAATTTTCTGGCAGGTCAGATGGAAACAACTCTTCCACATGGCCAATTTTGTACGGATAACATTGCAGAATGTTTCTTACAATTTTCAGCGCTGTGCTCGTATTTCTGCTCAATGTTCGGACAGGCTACGAGCGCTGTAGGGTGCACACCACCGGCCGACCCCTTTTGTAATGCTGTGGCCACTTCTTCAATTACCGTCGAATGCCCTCGTTTTCTCCCTCTACCAGATTTCACATTAAACGCACCTATTGTTTCAAATTTTCTAATAATTTTCTCCAGACTCACAACACTCTTTGGACCAATGCCTTCTTTTATACCATAGATTCCCAACGTGAGTGATAACGCCCCCTTGTGGGCGTTTGGAGCTTTCAGAGGGCGGTAAAAGAGCCAGAGAATATTAGGGGGCGTTGATATGGCACGGAGGGGCGTTAGAGGATTAACAAAATATAGTGTAAAATAACTTCAAGGAGCAATTCCAGGACATTTTAAGCATGGACAGACCAGACTGGGTTTTGATTATTTTTCAGTTGGAAGAACTAATAGAACTGAGCTCAGTTGAAAGAACTAATAGAGCTGACGACAAATGAGGATCTAAAAATTAAATTCAAGAATTTTGGCTGCAGAAGTCGCACTGCATTCAGGATTATGGTCAATTGCTCAACGACTTCTGATAGCATTCCCCTCTTCATATTCAGAAAAATGTAGATTTAGTGCTGAGGCCACATTGGTAATAAAAATGAGAAATTGGCTCCATATTACTGTACGCGGCCACTTACGATTGTTTTTAAGTGAAATAGAGCCTGATATTAACAAGTTCCTTAAAATGCATCAAATTCAGCCTTCTCATTAGTTAAGTTAGAAATTTGATGTCTTTAAATTCTAATAAAAATACTTTTTAAAAATAATTAAGTAAGCATTTTGATGGGTCTCTGAAACTGTCAATTTATTTATTTAGAAAGCAATAGTTTATTATGAATTAATTCGTATCATCAAAATCCCTGTTGTCCTTCTGACAGGTAAGCTAAAATTTGTATTCCACTTTTTTTAAATAAAGAAGAAATTCAGTTGCGTTTCAATTCCAACAATATTCTATCTATTAGAATTTTCTTTTTAATTCTTGTTTTCATCATGCATTATTTTTTTAATTCTTGTTTTCACCATGAATTATTACTCTTATTTATCTGGAGTGGGGTGATATTGAAATATTCATTAGAAAAGGGGGCGCCAGTTCAAAAAAGGTTGGGAATCTCTATTTTATACCCTTCAGTGTCCCGAACTTTTGCAGAGCTACTCTTGCACAATCTTCGTTCTCGATTTACCAACATAGTGTGGTCTTGCAGTGAGACACCCATGGCGAACATCTGAATCGCGAAATGAGGAACAGCCGTGTACCTAGCGGTTTTAAAGCACTGAAATGTGTCTTGCGCATGTCAATTATTTTAATTTACATCATCTGCAGCTTACACCGCCATCTGTTCCTGAAATTTGAAACTAATTTTTTTCTGCCACTCGCTTTCCACCTTCTTCAATAACATGCTTTACAGATTTGACGCCATTCTCATAAGTGGTTCTTTTTTTTAAATCACGTTTTGAAACTTAAACTTTAATCACCATGTACTTAGTTTGTAGAATTGAACTCATGCAAAATCATTAGATACAGTTCTGAGACGTCCACAGTTGAAAGTAAATCAACTTATAAGGATGCAAAATAATTATAGCCATCTTATGTATCATCACCATAATTAGAATAAGATGAACATGACCAAATCACCCAGATAAATCACCGGGGCTGTATTTATCAAGCTACATTTAAAACAAACACAGCAATGGTATTAAAATAAAATTAAAAAAAAAATAGAAATCTTTCTGAATATTCACATACTTGTCTAAGAACAAAATGTACAAATAAAATCATTTTATATCAAGGCAGCAGTTTTTATAAAAATTAATATCCCTTCTGTCGGTTTTCTAAATTGTAGCAATTTCAAAAATGAGTGAAATCGTTTTATCTAAAAATTATACGCGTTTAAAAAAATATAAGTATACAGAAAAACAGTTTTTATTATATATCCGTACTTTGTTTCAACATCCTTTATAGAACTTAACACATCTTATGTTTTTATTTAATATATTATGTGATAACAAATTTTCAACTAACTCATGCCGACTGATTGTTAAAATTCAATTAGTATATGTTTGATTATTGGATAATAATTTAATTGTCAAAGCGAATTTTATCTTCTCACGAGTTCATTAATACCAGTCAAAAGCAACAAGATAAACTTTAATCACAATAAATTAAAACGCCAGCCTCTAGATTCTGCTACATCGCCTGCAGAAACATCGGAAAGTTCCTTCATCGAAGCAATTATTCCAAACAATTTGACAGAGTGGCCATCTCAAACGTATCGAGCACAAAAACACAACAACCTTTCGGTTTATGCACCATTAACCTAAAAACCGCCAGAGGATAAATTTCTGCAAAACTAAGGTGCCCCATTATTTCTATCTCGCTTAAAATGCATATCATAAAGAGAGAGAGAGAGAAACCGGGTGCATTAGATTAAATTGATGGATGACGGAATGCAGAGGGGTGTGGGTGATATGCACATATGTGTGTGCCAAGGTTAGAGGGGAATGAAATCGTTGTATGCGCATATATTTATTCTCAAAGGAGGTGGAAGGGGATTGCCATGAGAGGAAGTGGTATTAATGGTATTCAGACTTCCTCTGTAATACGCAGTTCATCCAAATGAGGTTTCGTTGCAGCATTGTTTTAGAGGACTGAAAAAATGTGGTATCATTATTTTCAAATGCATATTTAATTGGTATTAAGTACTATATCAAGTCATTAAATAAGGCTGTTAGAATCTGGTTATCTTTCTTCTAAGCTAAAAAAAATAACAGACGATGCGAAATATAATATATGTGGATATTGAATTGAATACAGTGGAATTTCTTTTTAAAGCATGCATTTATTGAAAAAGAAAAGCTTTTCAATTTTAAAATATGACTTTTTATCTTGAATGTATTTATATTTAACAATTTTATTTAGATACTTTCATACGCTATAAACATAATTTTGATAAAACAAATAGTCTTATTGCTAAAAAAATGAATATCAACTATAAATTTTAATTTGGCAAGCATGCAAGAAAATGATTGTTATGGCATTAATCCATTGAAGTAAAAGTGTTTTATAATCAAATTATTAAAATTAAAAGCCAAACAAATTTAAAATCAAGTGGAACTTCAAATAGATTAGATGCTGTACTAATTAATCAAATGTGTATTTTTAAGCTACCAAAACAATTAACGAAATAAATTTTGAACTGTTTCAGTCAGAAAAAGGATTGAGAAAAAATTCACTTAAAATGAAATGAGATGCTGTTATATTATGATAGCAACCAGCAGTTAAAATAATGAAACAAAAATAAAGAAAGACATAATAAATAAAGAACGAATAATAATTACAAATAAAAACATTAATTAAATTACGAATAATAATTATAAATAAAAATAAGAAATAAAGAAATAAACATAATAAAAAATTAAAGTACACTATTCATGCAAAAAAATAAAAAATAAATAAATAGTTTCCAGGAAAGCATTCTAATATTTTAAGGTATAAAATCGTTTATTAAATTTTGTAAATAAGGTGAATTATAATTTAAATAAAACAAAAAATAAATCAGATTATATTTGTATAAAAATGAAAACTTAAAAAAAATTTAAAAAATATTAAAGTAAGATCCTTTAAGTATCTCTTATAAATAAAGTGCTTAAGATATCAATAGAAAAAAAAGAATTTTATTTTCTCCGAAACTTATCTTTGGAGTAAGTAAATAAATACAGTTGGAAACATAATTGGGCATTATATCTTTGAGGCGCAAATCCTCAATAATATATTTTTTAATCACATTCCAAACAAATTTCAGCATACGAATAATTTATTACTCTATAAACCAAACATAATTCCATTATATTAAATTTTAAGGTACGAGGAAAGATTTAATTTATCCTTGAGGAAGGCTCAAACCGGCTCAAAATTTATTACATTCTGGGTAATTGAAAAAATATCACTGCGATTTGGAGTAAAAATACAGCTGTGGTGGCAGAGAAAAAAAAATAAAGTAAGAATAAGAAACTTAATTTCTCTGCCAACGAAGTTTACGTTGCAATTAACCACGCTCCATAAAAAAATGGCGTCTACGGAGGAAAATAAAGAGAAGTAAAAAAAAAAAATTCACAACAGTAACATAATAAAGAGCAAACTGCAATGGCATGCACGAAAGCAGACTCTTAGTTTCAGAGTGCTTGGTATATAAATCTCACAGAAATTAATTTTCTCTATACACAAAGGTGCATTTTACTGTCGCCGCTGAGTTTCATTAAAAGTAAAATTAACAGGTTATGCCATG
>JAPMOQ010060798.1:987410-1061590 GCA_026543055.1 Argiope trifasciata
GAAAAGAAAAACTTTCTAATTGACCAAATTTGCATAGAGGGGCTGTAAAAAAATTTACAAAGTGTAACTTTTTAAAATTCATTGGTGGATTTGTTTTCTTAATGTAATCTTCTTTCCTATCTTATTTTGAACATTTTTTTCAAATTACATCACCTACTTATCTCTAACGGTTAAAGAATTAAAGCGCGTTTCAATCTTTTTGGGACACCCTGTATATGCATACATAAGTATCGTGATGCCATTTAATAAATGCGATTAATAATGTGAATTTTGAAATCTTATTACAGCTAACTTATTTTTCTTTTGAATACGTAAAATGAGGCGATCTAAAGATATATTATATATATATATATATATATATATATATAAAATCACCTTTTGTTGACTATAAGGGAGAAATGATCCACCTATAATATTAAATCTTTTGGTGATCATGATGATCATAAACTACTTTTTTCAACAATATAAGCAAAAGAAAAGAGGAAGAAAAACTATTTTGATCTTCGTCAAATGACCATAAAACTTTTTTTTCCAAAAAAAAAAAAAAAAAAAAAAAAAAAAAAAAAAAACCTTGAAATGAACTTGGAATTAAAGAGAGGAACATTATTTCCTTCTCTATCAAACTCATAACTTTTATTCTGGCCAGAAACTTAATGGCTGAAATATTGATCATTATATATGAAATAAACCGATATTAATTAATGATTAACTACATGATCAAGTTTTATATATATTGCATTCGTTTTAACATTTGGATAATATGTCTTTTAACTTTTAAATACTTAAGTATTCTGTAGACTAATAATATGATGTCGATATTATTGGCACAGAAGATTTCTCGTTTCGAAACCATATTTCCCTAAATGTAAAGTTCGCTGCTTCAGAGGCATGTATATGAAACAAAGCATCCTTACTAATTCCTCTTCCGAAAAAGGAATCACCAACATAATTAAATTCCTATTGATCATGGAGAATTTTTTTCAATCGGATTATCCACATCAATTTAGCCATGCATTAGTTTAATATTTCTTTTTGATAATAGATCTTTAAGCTTCCTTAAATGCCTAATTTTTATAAGAATTTTATTTTCTTCGCTCTTACTATATATTCATATACATTCATCTAATCGTAATGTACATATATTTTTTATTCTTGTTTTTATCATTCTTGTTATGTTATATGTATTCTCTTTTTGTCTTTATATGTTTATTAAATTGACAGCAGCGTAAAGCGTTTTTTAAAACTTAAGTTCACTTACATCTGTAACAAACAGGAAAGAGGTCATATGATCTGTAGAAATGGAGTTAAGTCTTAAGACCGTGTATGGTATTAAGTCTTAAGACCGTGTATGGTATTAAGTCTTAAGACCGTGCGTATCTTTTGTCGAAGGTGATACACCCTTCATCTAGAGAGGTGTAGAATTCTGGAAAATTGTGTGGCAAATCTTTTATTTTTCACTTGACTACAGGCTGAAAATAGCTTCTGTGCTAAAATATCCTAAACGCTTGCTCAAAACGTGACTTTCATAAGGCTATATTATACGCAGAACAAAAATTTTAAATTAAAGCCTGTGTATTAAAATGAAAATCCAAAACTTCTAATACTTTCAAACAATGGATTTTCTAATATATCATATACTGTGAAATGATTGCAATTTTTTATTTCTTTCACTTCGTATCATTAGAGGAATCCGAAAAAAAAATCTTAAATCGAAAAAAATAAAAAAAATACATTAACTGCAATTTTTGAAATAAGCAGTTGTTATTTTTTATTATCATCATGATAGTTTCCCAGAATATACTTTATAATGGAAAGTTCATATAAAAAGGCTATCAATTGGGAAGTAAAAACGCAAGATCTTAAGCCCTTTGCTCACTTGAATGACCGCAGTCTCTAAGAAAGTATGAGAGTTGACTCAAATCCCGTCTTTGAACTATTTGCTTCACTGACCCTTCATTTCGATCTGATAGGAAGTTGTTATTTTCAGAAAGAGTAAATTACTTCAATTTGTGAAGAAATGTCCGATTTGAAAAGGTTTTAGGTTTTTTTTCTCTCCCCAGCGTCTCATTTTAGAATGCTTTTTATATCTACTAAGTATCCAATTTGTATATATTGCTTGCAATTTTATGGGCTATTTTTGGTAATTCATCCTGGATTATTAAACTCATAAACTAACTGCAAATATAAACTTTCTTTATCTTTTTCAGAGTATGTTAAATATACATTAAAATATCTGGGCAAAATTTTGCAAATTTCATCTATAGTTTGGTCATAATTTCCTGGCAAAATATATAAGGTGAAAATAGTGTAGATTAATAAATTGATAAATTTTTTATGAATAATCAGGCATGAATTAATTAAATTACATAATCTGTTTATGTAAAAGGGTTTAAAAAAGGCACGCAACATGTATATTCTTTATACCTTTATGGCTATGTTTATATTAGTTTCAGTTTTTCTTTAATTTGTTAATTTTAATTATTCATATTAAATAAAGAAATAATACTTTCCTTTAAACATTTTTAAACTAATTGTTCAAAATTTAATTCATTTTTTACTTTCATTTCTGTTGCTCCTTTGCTTTGATTATGTGCTGTTATTTTATATTTTCTGAAAAATATAAGACTTTTTATCTTTACTTACATAAAAGAAAGTCTTTATTTTTTAAAAGTTCTCTTAATAACACTGACGACATTTTTATGAATTATTTTTTATTGTTAAATTAGACATTAGTTATCACAATCCAAGTTTAAAAAATATATGAAGCCAATATTTTCATAATAATAGTATATGGCTATGTTTTTCTTGATTAATAAACCATAAATAAGGATATTATAATTTCCTTTTACCTCTTCCATCATTTATTTCGTTCTTTTCTTTAATTTTGGTGCTCATTTACACTTTTTATTTTTCATTTTATATATGCTGAAAGAATGGATGGGCAAACTATCTTGAAATCTTGGTTATTTAATGATGAAATTTAAATTTTACATAGATAATTCAGTCATGGAATCTTTTAAGCTACTCACTAAAAATTCATGGAGAAGAAAATTATTGAATTCTTGCAGTTTCTTAGAAAGTTAATACTAATATGCATGTTTCATCAAATGTTTTGATTATAGTGCAAAAGATTTAATTTTTATAAAAATAGCACTCCTATAAAAAATTAATCAGAATACTTCTGGGTTATTTTAATTATATAGTGATTGCATCCTTTTTCCACATTACACAATTTTTATCATACATTTTGTTCTGTGTATTCATTTTTAAGTATTTATTATATTTCCTTACGTTTTATATAGCAATTATTTCAATTTTTTTAAAAATACATTATTATTTTTTTTAATTTGAAATTTTTTTTCTTTGTATTTCTTTTCCTTTTTTAAAAACATTTCGGTCCTCAATATGCATTTGTATTTTGATTTTAATTCAAATGTACTTGTATTTTTATTTTAATGATTTTAATTCAAATATACTTGTATTTTTATTTTGTTATTTTTTAATACTTGACTTTTATGTTAACCCAATAAATAATTTAAATGAATTTAGGTAGAATAATGAAAATTGTAATTATTTACCGTATTAAAGGAAATAAATAAATAAAAACTATTTCATTATCGTTTGAATGACAAATCCCAGCAACATGGTACTTATTCTCTTAGGAAAAAGCAGGAAATTTAAACCAAACATTTCCCACATGAAACAAATATCCACTCAGAAGTTTTCAAAAAATATTGTATTATATAAATAATTTAATCACAAGCAAGCGTTTGACATTCGTGAAAATATCGTTTCAAATTATTTTACAGAATTCATTTAATCCGAATTCACATTAAATTAATTTCAAATGTCAGTTTTGTTGATTGACGTAATTTTACTAATTCCACATATTGCGTTTGTCAAGTTGATTTTTTTCTCATAATTGTTTGAGAAAAAAGTATAATTTTACCCCATCATCATAATTAAATAAATGCGTTTTAATATAAGCAGTGAAATCAATTAGATGATGCAGCAACCTGATGAATCGTTATTAAGCCTGAACAATTTTTTCAGGAAAAATTATGACTTACTAGTGAAGGCTGTGGTAAGATATTTAATTAAATATAATAGGATCCGTATCACTTCGTTAATGAACTGTTTGACGTAAAGAAACCCTCCAACAGTAAATGAAATTTTGAGAAAAACTTTCCCATCAAGTGTGAACGGATTTCAGAATTCTAATTAAAGGCGACGCTGACAAAATTAATTTCCAAAATTATGAGAAAAAAAAACGGGTCGCGTAATTTTTCCTAATAATGGCAATTTATAATGCGTTTTCACTTCGCATTGTTAATTTGGAATTGATGCCGAAATAAAATTACACAATCGGTTTGAAAATTGGTTTTGATTAATCAAAGTTGTTATTCCTAGCTTGCGTTTAAGTCATTAACTCAAAAACGTATTTAATTATTCGCGAAACTATCAATTAATTGTAACTTTAAATTCGAGGTAAATGCAATAATTGATTGTGTCCTGATAATACCAGCACTTTTACAATAATCCAAAGAAAATAATTGTTTCTCCGAATTCTTCGAAATGAAACGAAATATTTTTTTGCTGATATTTTTGCTTTTATGTCGGGGAAGAGAGCAACTGTGGATCAAACTCAGAGATTTCAAAATACATTCCATCTGAAAGAATGACCTAGGAAACTTGGATTTATATTAATATTTTAATCACTTAAAATTTATAGTTAGGTGACTTCTGTAGAGTAAATGTTTCTAATTTGCTTTAAAAATCATTTGACAATCAAGTATCAATTTACTAGTTCAGAGGAAATATTGAAGAGCTCAACGGGCTCAAGATAGGTTCTTTTCTTATGATACAGATTCACTATTTCAAAGCTTTCACCAAATAATCTACCTTCAAAAATAGAGCCATGTCAAATTAATATAGTCTTTTCATATAGTGCAGTGTTTCTCAACCTTTCAGTATTCACGGCCCGATTTTCAATGATAATTTTCATCGCGCCCCCCCCCCCTCCCCACCACATACAATAAAATGTATACAATAATAATGTATTTTGAGTATTTTGGCGCTAAACCTGCGCTACAACCTTAATTTTAAATTTTACACATAACCAAGAATACGGAAATTTATTGACATTTTGCAACACCGATCCTCAGCATTAAAAAAAAAAGAATGATATGCCTTTTTATTGCTCTTGCGTCCCGCCGTGTCGGGCATTCTCACGGTTTCACGAGAAGTTTCGATTTGTCTGGAATTTGTCTGGTCAGCTTAAAAGTTAAGTTAGGAGCATGCGCAGATGTGAACAAATGTTTTCTCATAGGGAGAATTAGAAAGTTCTATGACGCCAATTTCAATTCCAGATAATCACATTCGAGTCGATCCTTCTATCGCTATTGAATCTATTCTGAATGTGTATGTTATATATATTTTTGTGTTATTGCAATTCACCGTATTAAATATTCACGGCAGCAGACTTATGCAGAATCATGGGTAAATTTTTAAGCGGGCGTAAGCGAGCATTAGACGATAGACAAGTAACAACAAGTACACAGACGAGTGTGGTTCCGAAAATAAAATCAAGAAAATATTCTCAAGAATACTTAAATTTTGGGTTCACTAGTACTGAAGTAAATGAAGAAGAAAGGCCCCTGTGTATCATTTGCTCAAAAATGTTGGCGGCAGACAGCATGAAACCTAATAAACTTAAACGACATTTGGAAACGCTTCATAGTGAGTACGTGAAAAAACCCAGAGAATTATTCGAATTAAAATTGAAATCATATGAAAAGCAAAAATCATTGTTTAAAAAAACTTTGTCTGTGAATGAAAAAGCTTTAATTGCCTCTTACAAAGTTTCATATAAAATAGCCAAATGTAAAAAGCCTCACACCATTGGTGAAGAGATTATTTTACCAGACGCAATTGAGATTGTAGAAATTATGTTTGGAGATAATTTTGCAAAACAATTGCAGTCTATACGTCTTTCAAATGATACTGTTGCCCGTTGAATTGCTCATATAACTGAAAATGTAGTGTCAGCTTTTGTCGAAGTTACATGACAAATTGTTTTCAATACAACTCGATGAGGCAACAGATAGTAATAAAGATGCTCATTTCATTACCTATGTTATATTTTGTGATGCTTTGTCAGTAGTAGAAGAATTACTTTTCTGCAAACCAATAGAACTCAGAGCAGCAGCACTCACATTATTTGCTATCTTAAATGATTTTATGAACGAGGAAAACATAGAATAGAAAAATTGCGTTGGAATATGCACCGATGGTGCTCGTTGTATGTCCCGAAGATTCCAAAGTATTAAAGCACTTGTGAAACAAAAATCACCACAGTGCGTCTGTACACATTGCATGATCCACAGAGAAGCTTTTGCTTCCAAAGAAATGAGTCCTGGTTTGAATATTGTGTTAACTACGGTTTTAACCGTAGTAAATTATATAAAAATGAGACCCCTGAAATCAAGAATCTTTTCCGCACTTTGTAAAGACATGTTTGCAGTACATTCAGCGTTACTATTTTATTGCGTGGCAAGATGGTTATCACGAGGGAAGAAATCGCCGTTTTCCTACAAGAGGAAAACAGACTGGAAGCTGAAAATTTTCGAGATAGTTTATTTGTGAAGAAATTGAGCTACATGGTCGACATATTCGAGAAATTAAATAACTTGAATCTTCAGCTGCAAGGAGCAAATGCACATATATTGAATACGAGTGATAAAGTTAATGCTTTTTGTAGGAAATTGGAATTGTGGAGCAGAAATTTAAAGCAAGAAAACTTAAAGATGTTTGCAAATTTGAATGATTGTATTAAAGCTTACAAGGCTGAAGAACAACATGTAAAAGTTGTTTATGTAACCATTGAAAATAATTTAGCAATGCTAGGAAAGAATTTTAAAAAGTACTTTCATGTTGATGACAAACTGATATCAAATTACAAGTGGGTGAGGTATCAATTTCAAAATACTCCCGAAGGACTCTCAATTGAAGAGGAAGAAACCTTCATAGACTTCACGGCAAGCGGCAAAACCAAAAGACAATTTAGTAATAAATCACTCTTTGAATTTTGGGCAGGAGTGGATGATGGGTTTTCTGCACTAAAATCAAGGGCATTTCGCATTCTACTACCATTTTCAACATCTTACCTTTGTGAAACTGGATTTTCCTTTGGCTTCTTTCAAGACAAAATATAGATCTCAGTTAAATATAGAAAAAGAACTCAGAGTATCTGTTTCTAATATTAAACCCTCCTTCGAAAAACTTTGCTCTGCAAGACAGGCCCAAGGAAGTCATTAATAATTATTAAATTTGTTTTTAATTTAGTAAGTTGTTTTAATTTAATAAGTTAATTATTAAATATGTCGAAATGTATTTTGTTTTGTATGTGTGTGTGTGTTCTTTCCTTTCAGTCACTTAATTTTTTTAAAATAACATCTTCTCTTGGATCTTCTCGCGCCCCCCCATTAGTGCACTCGCGCCCCCCTAGGGGGGCGCGCCCCACAGGTTGAGAATAACTGATATAGTGGTTTCATTTGCTATAAACGAAGTACATACAAAAGGCAAATATTTACTATGGCTATACACAAATATCAATTAAAATTTTTAAAATAGGAATTATAATATTTTTTATCAGATTCAGAGACCACTGAAGACATAAATTATAACAAGTAATATTTTAAAAAAAAATTTTTACTTAGGTAGATAAAGAAAAAAATATTTTAGTTACATTTTATTAAATAATTATAAAAAGCTTATTAGGTACAAAAAACATCAGTGATTTTTGCAATAATTGAACTCGCTTTCTTTACCTTCATGTGAAAAATGCTGAAATCCTTGCATTTTACCGATTGAGCCACTGTCTGTTGATTTCAATTTTCATGAAAAGATGTTAAAACTCTATTTAAAGTGCTAAAAATTAATTAAATTTGATGAATGAATTAATGTTTGAAAAAGAAAACTGTTTTATTATCAAGAGTCATCCACTGGATGTTTAAAAAATGAACATGAGTGGATGAATAAAAAACATTTTATTAACGATTGAAAATTTGAACAAGACATATAAATAAATATGTATATAATGAGAGTGTGAGCTAATAGTAGAAATTGAAAAATAACTATATTCACAGTACTTAAAAAATATGATAGTATACCAGCTTACAGACCTAGCACTGCGAGATGTATTTATTACATAGAATAGAATTTAAGTTTTGAGATTAAGTATGATGTTTGGTAATTTGTATTTATATATTACCAAAAAATACGTATATGAGTCGTTGATTTTAATAGCCAAAACTTATAAAATATCTTTCAATTTCTGATCAGGTTACCATAAAACAAGTCTTTATTTGTAACAAATTTATATTTTATGTTTGCACATTAAGGATTCATACAAATCTACAATATCAATTGGTTATTTATATTATTCTTTAACTGCGTAAGATTTAAAAGTTCAAATTTTCTAATAATGTCAAAATGTAATCATAAGAAAACTTTCAGTTCTTATTTTTTAATTAATCGTCTGTTAATTGAGAAATTTATTCATTGTAAAAACATGATTCTAAAGCTACAAAGTAGAATAAATTTAAACTTTTACTTCGTTTCCTAATATAAATTTTTGAGTCTAGATTAGAGGCTGGGAACATAAATTTGTTGATTTTAACATAAATATTTGAAATGTTGATAAATCATTAGCGAAAAGTCACTGTTTTATGCATTCTGAAATATCAAAATCTTACAAAAAATGACAAAAATATCTAGAATTTCACCAGACCAAACTGGATTGAAATTCATTGTTTCATCATTAGGAAAAGTGAATGCCAGGAAAATCCAATCATTCAAAAATTTCGAATCAATATTATTAGGCAAACTCAAACATTTATAATTTAAACTTAGTGCTCTTGCATAATATTAATCAGCCAAATCATTGATTCTAAAACATTTATGTGAAATTTAAAATTTAAAGATCAATCTGTTTTAGATTATTGAATGTTGATGCTTTGATGTTTTATTAATTTACGAGCTTAAGATCTCTAAGATTATTTGGTATTAACGATGTCTTAAAATTTTATACAATTAGCAAACTAATTCATTACGCTGAATTTTGAAACATATCTTCTCTTTCAAGTCGTAGAGCATATAATTTTGAGTAATCGTATAATTGATCATGTAACTTTCAATGTTATATTGATAGAAATTTTATCGATACAAGATGCGAGATTTTAAATTTTTTTTAATCATATTAATAAGAATATTTGGCGGTTTAAAATCCGTAACAATAAGTATTACATACGAAAGTTTTTATCTGAATTTTTCCAAAAATACTTATATGACTTTTTAGCTACTTTATATTAGATTAGGAAAAATCTTTTATGAATTTCCATGTACCCTAAAATAATAATTTCATCGTTAATTTAAAATATGGCTGCAATGTTATATTTACAAATGCCGTGGTATAAAGGGCTTCAACAAGCTTAATCTGTAAATAGAATATAAAATTGGATTTTTTTGAAGTCTGCATGTCGTCATTTGTGGATTAACAAGTGTCAATAGCCTCAGGCATGACATTATTTTTCCTCTTTTTCAAGACATTTCACTTTAAAGATCCAATAATTCGGAAATGTATTTCTGTATTTATAATATTTCCTCCTACACTAAAAATATTTCTAGAAACGTTAATACAGTATAACTGCAAGTACTAACGTTATAAAATTTACCCAATACTTTCTAATATTTTAGGAATCACATTGTAGTTCCAATTTCTGCTTTGCAGTAGATAAAGAAATCGGACAATCATTATGCTTTGGTGAATGTAAATATGTATAGAATGAATATGCCTAAATTCACCCTCAAGGAGGCGGAGGCGAGACGGGCTGAACCACGTTTTTTCGATCTGTTCAGTTGTTTCCAAGACGGGCGCAAACGGTTTTTTCCTACTTTCAATTGAACCATCGAAAAGTGCGACGACATGTTTTTCCACCTGGGCCTTCCCCCTTTTAATGACCTTTTTGGCAGTAATATATTACTTTATGATAAAAGACTACCTGGTGGAAGAATCCCCTAATAAAAGCACTTAGTCCTCATAAATAAAATCTTTATCATCAAAATGATTTAAAAATATTCGAAGAGTTTTAAATTATTTGAGAGAAATAAGATATCATAATTGCTCAACAATAACTCCAATTTTTAAATATTTACTTCTACCATTTTAACTACAGAGCTATTTTTTTGTGTGGAAATCGGTACAAAATGAATGTTTTACATAATTTTTAACAATATTTGGCACAGTCACCATGGTTTTTCGAATTTTTTTCGTTATTTTATCAAATATTTAAACACTTCACTATCTTCCATTGCTGAATGATAATGATAACTGACTGTTTATTAGGTATGGTTTATATGAGAAACTGTAAATAGAGTACTCCAACATACAACAGAATATAGTTTATTTTTTTTTACTTTTATATTATTTTTATTATTTATTACTTTTATTTGCACTATGATGTCATGGGACAAGATACTATTAGGAATTTGTATTTTCATGAAACTGAATAAGTGTGAGATTTTTAAGCAATGAATTCAGTTTCATTCCAATTTGATGATCAAACATTTTTTGAAGGAGTCATGAGAAAATTACGTACAAAAGATTAATTAACATTACCATTATTTCATGTGGTACCTATTTCATTCCGGCTGGTTTTAAATATTTTAATCAAAGATTATGATCAACAAAGAAAAACATTTCAATCATCTGTTTAGAGAAAGGTAATTGAGAAATTTATATATTAGAGGACTTTATATTTAGGGAAATTTAAATATTTTAAATTTATTTAATTTAATTTATTCTACTACACAGTTTATTATGTAACGTACATTTCCGGAAAAGTTATTCTAATTTGAATCATTGATATCACAAGTCGATAATAGTATAACTGAGGAATACAACATTATTTTGTTCTTTTAAGCAATTTTAAAATAAATAAAGGTAGTTTTAATAATTTCGTCAAAACGAAACCTTCCTTTTGTTTCAAATTTGTGTTTTGAAAAATAAATGCTATTGCTTCCTTTTTAAATTAAAAAAAGAAAAGAAATTGAAAAGAAACATAATTTTCCTTTTTTAACAAATAGATTGTTTGTCATTGTTTGTTTAGTCTTTTCTATAACAAAGTGATTTACAATATATATATATATATATATATATATATGAGAAATACCAAATACGCTTTTACACTGAACTATTTGAATATATATATATATATATTAGTATATATTAGTCTATTGGTGTCAATTAAATAAGAAAAAAAAATTATTCTATTGATTATTTTTTCAATAGTAAAAGATATTGTGGTGCTTGAAATATCAATCTTCATTATATGAGAAACATCACTCATTTTGTTTCCCATCTTGTATTTTCTAAATAATTTAATTCTGAAATCATTATTGTAATGATTTTTGGTGGGAGAGGGAAAACACGTATTTTTTTTTCATCAAATATTTTTCTCATACATTTCCTACTCTTTTTTTTCGTTTGCATAACAGAAGTCACTCGAAAAGAAATTACTTGAGAAATGATGCGCTATAAATTTCTTAAACACAAGACTTGTGGGAACAAATAACTTCCATTAGTCTCCGGGTATCACACAAAACCAAAGGAATGTAATGCAAAACTGGAGCTCATAATTTTAGATACGCGTATTTCACACACGTTTCACATTTCGCGGCTAACATTGTACTTCTGAGGCCATTTTAGTGAAATGTAAGCAGAAAAGGAACATAACAAAAAGCTGTAAGGATAGGTAGTGGGAGAGCGAAAAAAAGTAGAAAAAGAAAAAGACAAAAAAAAAGGAAGAAAGAACATGCTGAATACAGCTCCCTTTCTTGTATACGTGAATGTGATACTTATTATTCATTCTGGAAAGTTGGAGTAGAAGAGAAAAAATATTTTGTTCTTTTTTACGAACATTTTTATGCGAAAATGGCAAGCTGGAGTACGGACTATGCATCCAATTTATCAATGCTAAAATGCCTGAATGCGTGATATACGTGTAGCGGAGCCAAAGCAGTGAAATTTATGCAGAAAAAGGAAAACTACCAGATAAAATGTAATTTAAAGTAAGAATTCATGAATACAGGAAAGTTTCATGGCACAATAGAAGAGTATTCCGTTCATTCAAAATATGCCGGCCGAAATATGTTTTCGATAGTAAATAACCTCATTGCTTTCATTACACTAATATGAGAGTGAAAATTCGATATTCAAGACAAAAATAATGGAAAATTACTCGCATTTTTCATTGGATATTATTTTCAGAGCTTGGCACTTGCTTTAATAATTGAAGTTTAGCAAATAATTTTTATGCATTTTTTTATATAGGTAGAAAATACTTTCTCAATGATAAATTTTTATTGATTGAAATTCAGATGGAACTTTCGAAGTAATAAATTGATAGATGTTGGGAGAAATTTAAAAAAAAGTAAATAAATATCATCATGCTGTGTTCAATTATTGAAGTTTTAGCCCATACATTTCTGTAGGTTCTTTGTATCGGTAGAAAGTACTTTCCCATTAACAAATATTTATTAATAGAGACTCAAAAAATTTTTTAAAAATAATAAATGGATATAAGTTGAGAAAAATTAAAAAAAAATACCATCAAGATACTTTACTAACTGAAATTTAGCACACAAATTTTTGTGTATTTTTTATATGGGCAGAAAATGATTTCCCAATGATTAATCTTCACTAATTGAAATTTAAAAGAAATTTTCAAAAGAATAAATTGATAAATGTTGTAAAAAATTTTAATTTTTTAAAAAAATAACATCAAAATACTTTAATAAATGAAATTTAGTAACTAAGTTGTTGCACATTTTTATATAGGTAATATTTCTCTAGTGGTAAAAGTTTATTGATTGATATTTAAATGGAATTTTGAAAATTTTGAATTGATGCAAGTTGCGATAAATTAAACAAAAATCGCTTGAATATCATCAAGTTGCATAAAAGCCGGTGTTTGCACAAATCGTAATTTTTCACACATTTGATAATGTATAAAGTTTCAACTCTCTAAATTTAAAAGAATTAATGTCCAATTTTTCCTTTTTAAAAATGCATGAAATATCTCAGTTTAATGATATATTTACTTTTATATAGATTTATTTGTTTAATCGTATGATTTATTATCCTGTCATTTATAATCATTGTTCTTGGCATTTAAATACAAGATTATTAGAAACAAAAGTCAAGAAAGCCTAATTTATGTTATTTGAGATAAATTTGAGCTCAATATTATTAATTTATATGAGGAAAAATCATTGTTTGTTGAAATTTCTTTAGCTGAAAATTATTATAATTTTTTAGAATAAAATAGACTATTCAGTCATTCATAATTTTTCAATTTGTTAATGATAACGATTTTCTTTTTGTTAAGTTTTGTTCTGAAATCCTGCCCTGAATAATAATCTGTTATCAGCTCTCTTAATTTTGACTGAGGAATAATTTCTTACTGCCATCAATAATTCAAAAATGATTGTGCAAATTGCAGATCACTTCATGAAATTAGTTAAATAAATTGTCAGGTTTTTACTGCACACATCAATTTTTTAATTGTTTTTTTAATCTATTCCAAAAACATTTTAGAAGAGCAGAAAAAAAATTCTAGTATTGCTTGATGCTTGTCTTACTTTGTTGCATTTTAATGTCTAATCCATTAAAAAATTTAATAAAAAAAGTTATTATACGTGTGTCTGAGAAAATTTTGCCTAACTATTTATTTGTCAATTAATTCAAATATTTTTACATATAAACTAAATGTTTTAAATATTAAATGCTCTATATTTAATATTAAAAATTCTTAAATGTAAACTGAAGCCGAAACAGATAGTTTTCTGTAGCTACTATATTATATAAAGAAAACCTTCGGAGCTTTGAGTTAAATTTATACACTATTTCAAATTATATCCTATTTTTTTTCAAAAATAAAATTGCCGACACATTTTTTAACATTTAGTCCTGAGTAATCTCAGCGAAGTAATTTTTTTTTTAAATTCAAATATAAAAAAATCTAAAATTTATCCTAAATTTTTTTGAGGTTTACGTGTGTGTTTTGACTGTTAAAATGTTTATTATCATTTTATAGCATTTAAAGTCCTGAAGATTGCTGTGTGAATTAAAAGAATTTTATAGCATTTTTAAGACTTGAAATAGTAGAAATTTACATTTTGAAAAAATATTAAACATGAAATTGGAAAATGAATTATTCATATAAGATGCTACAAATAATATGAAAACATCTACAAAGTAATGAGTTTAAATAAAAATTATGAAATACACACCATTTATATTAGCGTATCATGGAAACAAACATAAATTTATAAATTTAATTCACAGAAAATTGTTTCCTTCTTCTTTTTTATTAGACGATTTTTTTCTTATTGAATCAATTTTTAGTATTATTATAATTATTTAGTAAATTTTTTCACTAAATCACAAATTATTCACACAGCAATATATAATCCAATTTAATGAAATCTTATTTTCAAA
The DNA here is from genome assembly GCA_026543055.1 of Argiope trifasciata. Classification (NCBI taxonomy): domain Eukaryota; kingdom Metazoa; phylum Arthropoda; class Arachnida; order Araneae; family Araneidae; genus Argiope; species Argiope trifasciata. The sequence continues at coordinate 1,001,971 of JAPMOQ010060798.1, forward strand.
AATATAAACAAATGGAATATGAAATAAAAGTATCAAATCTGAGAAAGTAAATCCTACCAGACTTTGTTGCAAAGATTGTAAGATCAGTTGGAATTTTTAGTATCAAATCCTATGAATATAGCCTATTCAACATAATAATCTTTTATTACAAACACGAAACTATTAAATGATAAATTTGTAACCAAAGTATGAAATATAATTACATTTTAAATTGCCTATTGTTTACATCTAACGCTAGGACCCTAATTCTTTAATAACATTATGTAATATGTATATTTCTAATTTTGATCCTTGATAAATGCCTATTTCCTATCAACTTGTAATAGGGTGCAAGTCAACAAAATTGATTATTTGGTTCGAGATATATGATGTTAGATCAGATATGGCTTGTCAGATACAAGTAAAGCCTCATAAAATATTAGTCTTAGCTACACTAATATGTCTAAATTACTTAATATATTGCTAGTAATCTATAATTTAGATTTATGACGGACTCTTAACACTTAGGCAGCTATAGAGCCACCTTCACGCAATGGTCTTTACTAGGGATCTGAAAATTAATACCTCAAATATCAGAAATCTGATGAATATAAAAATATGGAAATTAGATATTTTAATTTTAAATTAACTATATTAGAGAAATGCAGAAGTTACCAGACCCCAATTTCTTCTTAAATAATATAAATTTGTTGAAAAATAAAGCCGTATTTTAATTTCTTATAATGCTCTTAAACTAGAATGAAATGCTTCAACGAATATTGTGATGTTTGAAAAAAGTTTAAACCCATTTTGATATAATTAATTTTTTTGTTTTGCCTTTATTATTTGTTTTAAAAAGTGGAAATATTTATACCAATAAAGTTAAAAGGGAATAATGTTGGCTCAGATGTTTTTAAAACATACAATAGATACATTACTATTTAAATATATATATTTGAAAAAATAAAATTAACTATTTAGGGTTATTATGGCATAGAATAATAGGTAAATTTTGGCTTCACTGTACCTTTACATATATATTACTGCATTAGATGTAATGAAATAATACAGAGTGGTTATAATTTAAATGACCTTGAACAACCTTTTGTTGAACCCGTTCAAGTTGATGTACTTATTACAACTTGTTTTATGATTTATAAGGACCATGGGGAACAGAATACTGCAAGGAAAGTGTATATTTTGTTCTCTAAATGACATTTTTCAAGCATTATAGAAATAATACTTGGCTGCTATATAAATTAGGAATAATTAAAAAGCCATTGGTCAGTGCCGTAATATCATTTTTCATCATGCCTTCAGAGAAGAAAGATCGAGTTTTACTGCTTGAGTTGCTTTTATCAAAACCAGAAAAATGCTGAAGTCAGAAGGCAAAAATATTAACACTCGAAAGTTTTCTGAAACAAAAACTGAAAAGCAACTACTAAGCGACGAAAATAAATGAATATTTAATTTGAATAGACTTGCTGACAGGAGGACAGAAATGGATTTCAAATGAAAGTTTGGAATAATTCTCTAGTATTGTGGTAAAAAAAAGGTATGTTTCCCAACATTTTTCGACAGTTGCTCGGGCGGTATCAAGTGATTCGTCACTTTCCAAATTCATTTTAAAGTGATATCCCTACACGACATATGCGTATAAAGCATTCAACCTTTAAAGCTTAGGACTGCTCACTGAGTTTGCTTATTATTTTCTGTTCAAGAATAGATAATGACAAAAAATTTATATGATACATTTTAATGCACATTTTATTCTAGACGATGCAATAAGTATCCAGAACTATCCCATGTCGGTCCTACACATCCTATTGTTACCCATTCATTATTTCTATATTTTTTATTACATTACTCAATGATGCCCTTTTACTGCTGATTTTACTTTTGACCCTTTTTTTTTTCCACTCTTCAAAAAAATAAAGGGTGTTACATCACGGGCAAACTTAACAGCGAAGCGAATCATCTTTGCTATACAAGAATATCCATGTTTATGGACTACTACCTTCATGAAAACAGTACAACATACGGTAATGCCCTACAAATGAATTGAAATTTTCTTGGCAACTTTGAATTTAATTGGGTATTTCTAAAAGAATTTCTAACGACCTATCTTCCTGTTCTCTACAACTGAATCCCAACTAAGATTTTTCTATCCGAATTGATGGTTGGAGGTATTACTAAAATATCATGTTTATGGATAAAGCATGCAAATTTAGGACATAATCGAAAGCAAGAATAATGTCATATTACTGACAATCCTCGTGAAACAGTTCTCTTGCTGTGATGAAATACAAATTGACAAACAATATTTTTAAATTGGTATTTTGTCTATGTTTATGTATGTGTGTGATTCTTTATGAGCCCTCTTGTATATGGGTCGTTGAAATTTAAATATTAATTAGCATACAGAGGCATGCAGATTCCCCCCATTGTCCAAATTACATTATTAAGTTTCAACAAAATTCCTCAAAAAGAATGGGTTGTATCTAAATTATAATAGGGTCATTTTAATTATTGACGTTCTGTACAATTAATGAATAATTTGAACTTCTTATTATCGTATTATTTTTATCATAGGAATTAAAGTAAATCATATTAGCTAAGTAAAATATATAAAATTTGAAAATGAAAAAAAAATCTACATATAATAGGAAGTACCTTATTATTTTATTTAATTAATTTCGAATAAATAAATTAATAAAATAATTAAATTGTGTATATCGTTTTCGTGGAAGCTGCTAAAGAGTAGTTTTAAAATGATCAAATTTTAGAAACTGCTATCAATTGCAGAAACATGTGTCATTATGTCACAGTTAATAATGTTTGCATGGAACTAAACTATATTAGCATTATTGTTTGAGGCATACAGTATAAAGTTATGTGTTGAGTAACGTTGTGTAATATGCTGTGCTTTTGGGGATAATATGTATGTTGTTGCGAGTTACACCCAAGATGGAAACTCAATGGCTGTATTTAAATCTTAATATTCTATTTCAAAGCTCGTGATTATAGTTTTATTCAAATGAGAGTGTAAATTTTCCAAAAAATCTCTGTATTAATGGCAAACCAGGACGTTTAACAGTTAAAAAGAATTGTTGTTTTAATATTAACGAATAATAGTAAAATGGAAATAATCTTAAGCATTAAAAGAAGGTCCAATCATATTTCCAACGTTTTGAACTACTAAAAAGTATAAGTTTTTCAAAAGAAACAGAAAACCATTCTTAAATATCTCAAATATATATTAGAAATTGTAAATTTTCAAGTCTCATTGATAATAATAAACGTTAGTAATGGCGTACGCTGAAAATATTAAACTCTTTCTAATGATTATTAAGTTTAGCTATCCTATAGCTTACCTTTATATAGCTATCGAAATTCAAAGAAGTCGATATGATATGAAACCAGAGAATTGTTTTTTCCATTATTTAAGGACGTTAAAATACAATCTGTACCAAATTTGTTTATCGATAAAAGCCATACAATGAAAAAATCCGATTTCATTTGTTTTCTTCACATTTTATCCCTAGAACACATGAGACATTAAACAATTATTCACAAGTGTTTGATAACAGAAATAAAAAAGAAAGGAATCCTGTCTGCACAGACTGCTAAACAAATATCTTGATAGCAGTGATGCCGAAGCTATTCCTTACGAGAAGAAAAGCACTATATATGCATTGGCTTTTGTTCTTCAATTTATTTGCTTTTAGTCGTCACGTGACATTCATGGCGAATGCTATCAGGACCTGATCATCAATGAAGGATATCACGTATCTCCTCTATTCTTGGAATGGAGTTGAGGTTGTGACGTATGCTGAATCCATTTACTCTACAGGCAACGACGATTACACTTCATACTTTTATTCCGTCTTGTGTTTCTTTTTACGTGAGAACATTGGAGCGCTTCCTTCTCTCCTCAGTTAATCGAGGAGACGTGAGGAAATAAAAGTTTTTTTTTATTCAATTATTGCCGCTAAACAATTGGAAGCTAGAGCTTGCAAATGGGATTTTCTCTTCGGCGTGAAGTCTTATGTATGTGGATTTTAATCATAGATATTACGCTAGTCGAAACTGAATATTTGTTTTATTTAGAAAGTATTAAATCAAGGTACTTTGCGGCAAGGGTAGCGTAAAAGAAGCAACTTTTATTTCCTTTTACCAGAAAAAACTTTTTAAAATGGATTTTTTTTTCTAGTAAATGAACGGAAATTGAAATTCTTTATTCACAGAAACTAAAATAAATCCCAAATAGTGGTGAATGTTTGAGTAATTTTTTACCGCAATTCAAGATTCAGATATTTGGGGGAAAGATATATTCCGAAGAACAAACATTGTTCATGAAAATTATTATGAAATCATTCACTTTCATGCAAACAAAACACAGATTTTTCGTTTTCATACATATATTACGCTGTGTCTGCATTTTATACAAAAAGTTAGCCAATTTATAGAAATTTAAGATTTTTTTTTTTTTTTTTTTTTTTTTTTTTTTTTTGCATTCAAAATTTTTAACCTAGGCCCGTTATGCTTTATTTTTCAAAATTGAAAATAAATATATATTAAACAATTAATTTTATCGTTAAAGTAATATTTTTTTTTCATCCGGAAAAGACACAGTTCCCTTATGTATAATTTTGTTTGCATGTTTTGTGTGTGCGTTCGTACACGTGTGGAAAGTGAGAATGCGTTTAATTATGATTTTCCTATTCTGTAGTGTGTCGATAAAAATACAAATCATCTTTTGATGAATAAATGTCGAGATGTCATTTCGAACATCGATCATAAATGTATTTGCTAACAGCCGGTTCCTATGATTACTTTTCACCTCTTTTCTAAAACAAATAGTATGCAGGTGACTATTTGCATTTAAAAAAGTTGATAGAAATCTTTAATAATTTGGGTGTAATACTTTAAAATAAAGAAATATAATTAAGCTCTCATATAGTCCTTTCGATGTATAAAATTCTCATGAAACCATAAAAATACAATTGTTTTTATTTGCAAAATTTGTAAAAATCTGTTTTCATATATTGTCTTTCAAAATAATTATAAATAAGAGTAAACTGCAATAAAAATGTATACCATTGGAAACTTACAGTAAAATTAGATTCGGATGATTTAAGAAGTTACTTGATTAATAATGAGTTTGATGAATAGAAAATAAAACTAAATTACAGCAACAAGCTGTTTGCGGACTACAGCCTGAAAACTATGAAAAGTTGATAATGAATATATTTCATTGAATTTAAAATTTGAATAAAAAACATAAGGAAGTGTTGAAGAGTTGAACATGGTTTCTTATTTCTGTAACAGTGCTTTATCACCTCTTACAGCTCTTTACAGAAAATTTTAGAATAGCTACCTGCTTTATTCACTAGGTATTATTATATTGTATTATGATTAATTTCGTTTGATGAAGAAAGAATTTTAGTTTTTATGAAGATATGGAAAAGCCTCTAACTCATTTGTTTGCATACAAGACTTATTTTTTCAATCCTGGTATACACTTATAGTTGACAAATATAGGTGATGTTATAATATTTAATGCAAATTTCATTTTATGAAAACTTGCTGCCGTTTTAAAGGCAAATAAATATATTTAATTTATCCGAAAGAGCTATATTTATTCTGTTATTGCACAGTACTGCAGTGTTTTTCAAGGAATAGAATGGAGTAACTGAAATTATAAATATTTGATTCTACCAAGTATAATACTAATCCAAACATATTTACAAGTTATAGACTAATATGCAGTCTAATAGTATTTTTAGCATTGGATTTTAAAATTAAGTTTATATCATTAAAAAGATAATAATTATTCTCTATATATTCCTTGACTATAAAATATAAAATTTTTAAAGCATACGTACTTGTAGAGCAATGTTAAAATTTCTTCAAATGTCTTATGAGATGGGTATTGCATGCTAGGTATGAGTAAATGAATTTTAACTTAATCAACTTCATTTACTATTTTTCATTAATGATTTGACGCACAAAATATATTCAAAATGTATCAACACAATCCGTTACGTCTTAAAAAGAAAGTCAAATGACTTCTTTGCATTTTACTCACAATTGCTTAAGATTAGAATTACTACTGAAAAAAGAAATTTTTATTCCTTTTACTGTCTTGGCAAAATTCCTTCCTTAATAGGTATGGAAAAATAATCCCTGAGACCAAATATTTGAAAGTTTTAAAAGTTAGGACGTATAATGCAACTTTATTTTCGTACCTTCCTATAAACAATGCTTTATACCTATAGAATGCTTACAACTAACTCAATATAAAAGGAAAACAAATTTCATGCTATGTGTTAATTAGTAATACACAAACGGTGCTTTACGGTATTTTTATCTTTCTCTGAAAAGGGCGCAGTTATAAACATGCGCCTAATACTTACAATTGTAAAAAACATTGCTCTGTTGTACAAATGCTAATACAAGGTTACAGATGCGAAAATCTTTACTTTTATTTACTTAGAAGAATGTCTTGTCATGATGTATCTCTTAAAATTTTTAAATAATAAAGAAAAAGGCGTGTTTGTGAGTGTATGTTGGTATTTCTAGTGGCTAAGTTTGATCCACATCTATCAAATTTGGTATATGCATATATTGTAGAGTAAGAACGTACAAATTCGAGTAAAATGCTTTGAAATATCCATCAAATTAAAATTCAGTTAAATTTTAAGGGTATTTTTTTTTGTAATTTTCGTGATAACATTCAAAACTAATGTGAGACAAATTAACACCTTTTGAAATTTATAAAATTATCTTTTTAATGGCAAATTTTATTTTATTTTATGCTGTACATTTTTTTCCTGAATTATATCAATTACTTTTTCTAAAAAAACAAATGTCCTTTTGTTTATATTCTGATTATTGTTATATTGTTTATATATTTTTATATTTTTTATATTGTTTATATTTTGTTTAGATTATTTACAGTTTGTTTAGGTTATTTATATTTTGTTTAGGTTATTTATATTTTGTTTAGATTATTTGCATTTTGTTTATATATAGTTTGACGTTGTTACCTTAAAACTGAAATTGTTTTCCTTGTTTCAAGTATCATATTCCGTGATTTTCTTATATTCTTTGAAAGCTAAGGTTTGAAAGCTTATGTTTAAATTTCTATAATATATAAGATGATTGGAAAAATGAAATTCAATACCACAAGTCTTAGAAGATATAATATCAAGCATTTATATTTTTGATAGCACTATGATGTCATAGGCCTTCTTTATATTCCATGTACAAAATGAATATAACATACGAGTGGCAGTTAAAATAACAAAACATTAATATCTGTCACTTTGAGAGAATCGCGGACATGGCTCTATATCCAAAAGATGCGATTAATATTTCTATAAAACGCTCACTATAGAATAGTTAAAAGTTTATTATCTGTGATTAAACTTATAATCATCAATGAATATGCGATTTAGTAATGCTTCTAGCATGGTATTATTAATTTAATTTATCAACGCTAATTTATAAGATTATATCAAAATATGTTTAGTTTTAATGGGCTAATACATAAATACGTTTCATAATATCGGAACAGTTTCAAAATCTGGTAGAAAACTGTATAAATATTACAAAGATTAGAAAAGATAGCAAATATTAGATCGTGTTTAAAATCCTGATATATATATATTTAATGTTGTATCATATAGTACAATTAGACACTCTTTCAGCATAATCGAAGGTTAGATAAGGTAGTAGTAGTTTACGAGATTACAGATCATTCATCCAAATTTTATATTAAATGATAAAGGAATTCTTACAAATATATTATCAACTTTATTTACATATGCGCATAGAAAGATTTACCGAAAAGATCAAGAAAATCCCTTGTGTTAGAAAATAGGTAGCAAAAAAATGCATATTTTCCTCCTTTTGCAGCTCCACCAACTTCCATTTCAACTAATTTTGATATTCTAAATCATGCATTCTTTTCGGCGATCCTTTCCTGGGAGCACCTCAGATAGTGGGGCGAAAATATTTCCTTTTACGCATTCTCTACAAGTGTTTCTTTTAGGTATCAAATGTTAAATCATACCCGCTTGCATTGTTTACAATGATTAAGCCGAACACAACATGTAACTTTATCAACGTTTCGTAAACAGACTTTAATACAAAATAAAGCAAGGTTTTTGTTGTGGGGTAATCTAACCAAATATATTTCACATTAAAAAAATTATAATTATTCGTCTTAATGATTTTCTGTTTTCAAGTAATTTATCAAATTGCTAAAGAGAAAAGATAAAATATATTTTTTTTACTAATTTCTTTTAAATATAAAATGTTAAAAAACAAAGTAAAGTCATTATCATTTCTGCAACTCAAAATGTTTGAATCAACTGTTGACTTCGAAACTTGAATCAAAGTTAATATTTTCAACAATTATACTCCATTACAAAAAAAAAAAAATGAGATTTAAAAACTAAACAACCATATGTTGTATTTAGTTATATAATTATTATGTTTTAGTTATATAATTATTATGTTTATTTCAGCTTTCAAATAATTTATCAAGTTCTTATAGAAATAAAATATAAAAAAAAACATTTATTACTAATTTCTTTTAAACATTAAATGTCAAAAAAACATTGCTGAAAACTCATTCTCACCTATACATGATACAAAGATTGAGCGAACTGTTGACTTCGAAAGTTAATTAACATGTAAAATTTTCAATATTTCTTTAACAATTAATTTTCATTACAAAATAAAGTATGATTTTTGACATACCAGAATCTAACCAAACACATGGCGCATTTAAAAACTATAATTATTTATGATATTTTGTTGTAGTTGCAAATATTTTATCAAGTTGTCAAAAATATGAATAACATTCATCACTAGTGTCAAATGCAAAAACACTTTAAAATAATTCACATTACAAAGATTGAACCAACTGTCGACTAAGAAACTTAATTAACATGTAACATTTTCAACATTTCTCTAACAATCGAAGTCTCGTTTGGAACAAAAAAACAAACTATTCAGTTCAAAAGAATTGGAACTTAAATAAATAAAAAAAGAACATGATTGCTGCTGCATATTTCGTTTCGCGCTTCGTCCCCATTAGCCTGCGTTCCTACTTTTACCAGTAGATGAATGGGGTCCAACTGTCACTAAAGAATGATATATATAAAGCTCTGCAGTTAGCCGTCTTTGGGGACCACAGCGTCCACCTCGACTTCGAACAAAAGAATAAAAAGCGAATCAAAGTGACAACAAAATAAATAAAACAGACATAAGAAAAGGTACAAAATTGATTGTTTTTAATTCTCAGTGTTTCTCGAAACCCTGAGGAAGCGAGGATTCTCCAGGAAGATACGTCTTACTTTGCTCATTTAGACAAAATTGGGTTTTATTTTTATTGTCTATATATTCTCCGCATGTCTTGGATTGTTTCTTTTCTTTCTTTTTTTTTTTTCGTTTGACTTTCGATTTGGATGCTCTATAAATAAAGGAAGAGGTTGAAGCAAAAGAATAGTTTTCTCTGGGAATGACGGGAAGTAGTAAAATAAAATTTAATTCCCTCTTTTTGACCCGGATGTGACCAAAGTTGAAATTACGTTAAGAAATGACATTTTTTTTGTGTGTCTGGGTGTTTTTCTAAGCCTGTATAGATTTGAAATTACTTTCATTTATTTTATTGAGGGGAAAAAGATTAAATGCTTTGAGAAATGTCATATACTTTTTAGTACATTTTTCGTTGTGAAACTCATATTTTTCAGCCAAACGTTTCATGTACCAATAACTTACTGATAAAATAATTGATATAAGATGAAGAAAATTTTAAAAGGGCTATTTAAAACGCATCAATAAAATGGTATTTATTATAAATTAGACTTTACAAATATTATAAATGAAACTGAAAATAATCATTTTAATACATGTATATCGAAGTAACGAACCTCTTTCTAATAAAGAGCTGCACCGTTTCGGTAAAAAATTAACATTTAAAATTCTCCTAATAACCTACTTTATTTTGCTTTTAAACACCATCACATTCTTTGCATAGTAAATTACTTACATATAAATAAAAGATGCAAAGAAATTACCAAATATAATGTTTTTAACTATCAGTATTTCTTAGAACTCTAAAGTTTATATTTCTCCAGAAAGATATAATTTATTTTTCTGCTTCAGCAAAATTAAACATTGTACTTATTGTCAATATATATTCTCAGAAAGCTTTGGATATTTCCTTTTTTATGTTTATTTTCAATTTGAATGCTGTGCGTATTAAGGTAGAAGATAGAACAAAAAATCTCGGAATGATGGTTGGTAAAAAAAACAAACATTTAATTATCTTCTTGATATTATCCACATGTGACCAAAATCAAAATATGTTTTTAAAAAGACAATCTCAAAACTTTATTGATTTCAAATAATTTTTATTCGTTTTACAGGGAATATTGAATGAACACTCATAAGAAATGTTATAGTCTTTTCCATGAAACTTTCTTATTCTTATTTCATTTTGAGCTAAACTAAATCAGAATTAAAAAAGTAAACACAAAAGAAGGAAATTAATAATCCTATAAAATGGAATGGGAGACATTTAAATGTTGGAAATATTGATTTTCTGTAAGATAATAAAGAAAATACTTGGAATTTATAGATAAGAAACAAAATGCTGCTACTTGTTGATAGAAAACTTCAAACAGCTCATCACGCAATTAACAGTAAAGGCTCTGTACCATTTGGGTTTTAAACATAGTATTGGATGGCCTTAAGAATAGTATTGATTGCAACATGTCAGAAATTAAAAAAAAATAATTAAAGATTCAAACAACGTGATCGGGGCATCCGGGTTCGAAATCTGGTTAGGCATTGCAGCATTCTTAGACATTCAATCTGGGAGGTGTGTGAATGTTTCCCCCCCACCAGGGTGTGCAAATGAGTGTAATGTATGAAGTAGCTAAATCGTACTCTTAGTCCTAATTGGCTCTATTGAAAAAATAAGAAATGCTCATTCGGCTAAAATCACTAACAGATAATGTCAGAGGCTTGTAAAGTACCATAAGCATCACAACAAAGAACAACAATAATTATGTGAATTCAAGAAGCAATAAAATTTAACAAATTTGTCATGTCTAACAAGGACTAATTATCATCTTTTCTTTTTTAGTTTCCTTTAGTTCATAATATCATTTAATGAATAATTTCTACTGTAAATGTAACATCTTACTATATTAATCTCAAGGTATTCATACTTCTAAAAATCATTATATAATTATACTACGATACAAAAAATCTTTTTGCATAACTAAGAAATATAAATGCAAGCATATATTTTAGAATTCGATATTGCATATGCTTGTTTTTATCTCTGATATTACAAATAATTCTTTCGACTCCTTTTTTTGTCTGGTTATTTAATGATCGTTCTTGAGTCTGTCATTTACAATTTTCATGCTACCGAATTTAAAGAATAGTCTCAATGATTTAATCTCAAGGTATACATTTTCTGGCACAATTTCGTAACTCTCGCAATAGTATTGTAACAACATTTTTTTATAACTGAGTAATCAAAACACTAGCAAACATTCATAGAATCATAGAATTCTTCAGAATTATAGAAGTCCTCCTTTTTCGTATTAATGTCTTTTAAGAAGATTTATAGAATTGTCTGACTTGAAGATAGTCAGATATTACTTTTACTTGCTGCTTCTTCATTTTAAAAGTCATGTCATGAATTGGATTCAAAGAATTCGCTTGCCCATATTAATCATATTTTCCTAAGGTCCATTACATAATTCACAAATATTTTAAGATCAAATTACTTTTTTTCAATAACTAAGATGACATTGATACAAATCTTTCAATTACAGTATTCCACTTTTTTATTACTTCTTGCGGATATATTTATTGAATCTTCTGTCTTACAGATAATGATTTATTGATCCTTTCTTGAGACTGTATTCTACAATCTTCATGTTATTGTATTTAAAGAATAACATCAATGTATTAATCTGAAAGTGCACTTTTTTCTGTGCATTATTTTTAATTCTCCAAATATAGTGTTAAAATCATATTTTTCATATTTGGCACAATTAAATCTTCATAAAATTGCTAAATATTATAGATACCATTCATTTTGTAACTATATTCTTCAGATATATTTATTGAATTTTCAGTCCTGCAGCTAGTCAGTTAACTATCTAATCTAAACAAACATGAGTTGCTTTCAAATTTCATATTATGGAAAAAACTGGATTCAAAGAATATGCTATATGTTTTAATCATATTTTTCTAAAGACCATATTCATAATTTTTAAAATATTATTTTAAGATCAAAATTCTTTTCTTCAATAACTAAGAAAACGTTGTTAGAATTCTACCAGATTATAGTATCCCTCTTTTTTACTACTTCTCGCAGATGTATTTATTGAATCTTCTGTCTTGAGGCTGGTCACTTATTGATCTTCCTTGCGTCTGTCGCCTAAGATCTGAATCTATGCCCAGCCTAACTTGTGATGAAGTAAGGGGTAAATGCTAGAAGCCCAAGGCAAAGGTCCATTTTGGTCTTTTTATTGCTACCATAAATAAAATGGCCGCCATTTTGTTGCCTAATGTGCCACACTGGATATTCCCCAGAAGTAAAAGATGTAGCGTATAACTCGGGATCTTTCATTACTACCCTAGATCGAAACAACAAGAAATGCCCAGTGGCCACTATAAATGCATTAGGCTTAACGAAAAGGGAGAATGTTCTGGAAAATATTATTCTTGAGATAAGTTATTGATATGATTGGGATTATCAATAACAGAAAGTTGAAATCCAAAATTAAAACAATTATTGTTAACGCATGAACGATACACATTTTGTAAATATACTAATTAATAAAATAATACAAATCAGCATAACAGCATATTAGTATGAAACAAAATATTGAAATTCAATAAAAAATAAGTTGGACAGTCGAATTTTGAAAGGAAATTGAATAATTAGTAATATTCTTTTAATTGTAAATATATTTAAAAAATTTTATGAATGTGTTTTATTTATTTAAATAAGATTTCATTTCCTTCATTTATCTAATCAACAAGAAAAGTAAATTAGGAATCGTCTTTCCTGCAGTGACTCAATTTCATTGTTGAATACGGGAGAATTTTTTTTCAGAAATACAATTTAGAAAAAAAAATATTTGAGACTAATTTAAGTTTCTAATCTATCAAGAGCATGCTACAAGCTAAAATATCCTATTTATTACATGCATTCATGTAATATTACAACTGCTATTAATTTGTGTTTCATTGGCGTTTGATTTTGCTATTTTATAAGGAAAATAAGGATGTAGTTCTTCTGTAAAAAGGGAGAATGAAATATAAAGAATGTTACTTAGTAACAAAAAAGTTCAATGTCTTACTATTTGAGATAAAGAAGAAAAAAATCACCAGACAAATAGTTTATGTTTTGTATGAGAAGCGTTGTGGAAATTTAATTTTTCAGATTTACATTTACTTTAGGAAAATATTATGCTTTCTCAAATGTTTGAGATTCCGAGGTTCTTTTTCAATTTTTCTGAATTTAAAATTAAAATTGTAAAACAATGTATGCAATAGCTTTAATGAACTTTGCTTCAATTAGAGGAGATATCTATATTTATTTAAAAAGATTCAAAGACAAAAAAATCCCAAAATAAAAATTAAATTTAAAATTTGTAATAAATAACATGCATTAAAATAAGTAGCATTGAAATTCATTGCAACCATTTTTAATAAATTCTGAAACATATTAAACTGAGATACAAAAAAAAAAATGTTTTGAGAAAGCAAAACGAAACTGTAGTAATTTTTGCAATTAGCATGTTAAAATACAGTATGGCTTATCAATGATTGAACAATTGGTAAACAATTCCAATCATCCAATAATGTGCCAATGCCAATCATTGGTTCTGATCGATGCTTGACCTCAATATAAGACATAATCAAATCTATACATTTATAAATAAAAAGAAAAATTACAGACTGATGTTAAAATTGTAGAGTATCCCTTTTTCTTTTGATGCTCAAATTATAGTCATGAAGGAATATTTAAATATTAAGATCAGTATTTTTATTATGAGAATCAACAAAATAAAAAAAAATAATCCTTTATCAATTTGGGATGATAACCAGATCAGTTTATTCATATCCCAAATGTGTAAGGACTTAATGATAAAGGATTATTAATTAAGGACGAATTCATAAAAAGATATTCAAGTATTAAGATCTATATTTTTATTAGAAGAATGAATGAAATAAAAAATAATCATTTATCAATTCAGGATGATAACCAGAAGAGTGTATTCATATTCCAAAAGTTTTTATAAGGGCTGAAATATTAATGATTCTTCATTCGGTACATGAAATTGAACCATGAAATATAAAATATCTAAAACTTCAATTCTTTCTAAGATTGTGTAACCAAATATAATTTCTTCCAATTACTTGAAATGATAAATCTGTCAATTTGAATATATGCTCTGTTAGGAAGATTGCTGACTACATATTTTTTGAAGTAATGTTAATGAAAATGGCCAACTAAACATGCACACTAATTCGAATCATACACTCCTAAATACCTAAAAAAAATTTATTTTTGAAAAGCAATGTTACGCATACTTGATGAGAAAGTTAAATAAAACCAAATCAATCTGCAAAAAAAAAGTTACAAAATAATCAGTATTATATTTATGATAGTTCATTTCACAAGCTTCTAAACAAATTTGTTTAATAATTCAATGAAATTTCTTTCACCTTAAATTACATCATGGGAATATTGGTAATTAATTTCAGTGGTTTTCAATAAAGTGAACGAAGTACCTGCATTAAAAATTTCTACAGCAATATAATAAGAACCATTTATAAGACTAACATTCTTTTAATGTCAAAATTCATTGCTTTCTACCGTGGACAATAATAGCAACAATGTCTCTTGGGATACAAAGAAAATACTATTCTGTTTTGGCGACAGAAAATCCCCTATTTTTCTGCAAACCAAAGCATCAAAGTAAACTCTAAACTATCCTCCTTCCTTGGATTAGAGTCATTAAGGTCTAATCCCAGTTCCTCTACTCATAAGTCCCTGGGAATGAGAATAAATCAGCCTTAAAAGTGCCACTTTGATTACCTACGAGTATAGAGTCAGGCAGAATCAGCACATCAGGACTCATTACTGCTATTTACCAGTGGTTCCGTCAGAATGCTATAAAGCATGAATTTTTAATTGAAGATTAAAAAGTATTTCGTAAAATTAGCCCATAAAAGATTTCATAGTATTACTCTCTTTTAAATGTTGTTTCCATTATGATTAGGCAGGCTTTTCACCCATCTAACAATCTTCTCTATCTTATTATTGGTAAATTTATAAAGATATTGCCAGAATTATTGAAATTGAGGAAATATATTGGATTAGTTTAATAAATCTTTAGTCGTTGTAAAATGGCAACAGCAATAAATGATGTTCTGAATGAGCATTCGAATGCAATTAAATATATAGAAAGTTCCAAAGAAACGGTTTAATGAAATATAATATAATCCTTATAAATATTTAATGTTTCCAGGACAATTGCGCCTTTTAATCTTTCAATATGAAGGATAATACTAAATTCTCGAACTCTTTTATAATGCACTATCGCTATAATTCCAGTGAGGAGTTTAAATTTATTCTATCACCTCTTTCCGATTTGAATATTTAAATGTTTTGCAAATTCTTTTATGTTTGTGTTCTGCACAATTTCTGCTAGAGATATGACAGTTCTTTCAATTTATTATTCTTAAGAATTCTTTGTTTTGAATATGAATACATTACAAGTAATTTGAAACTGTAAAGATTATTATATAACAGATATGTGACAAAATATAAACATAACTTTTTGAATAAATTTTCACTTCATTTCATCAAGTGCTGAAAGCTTTAATAGATTATAAAGTTTTTTAAAAATTATATTTACAGTCTATTGAAGTATATCAAGCATTACAAGAAATGTTATTTATATAAAATAATTTATTTTACTACCAAACATTTTTCACTTTCGATTACCATTGTATAATCTCCCCAAATAATAAAGATCAATATTTGTGTATGCTGGTGTTGTATAGATCAGTTCACCAAAAGCTGAAAACTTTTAGCACATATATATTTAATACCTTATGTATTTGTTATTTTGTAACCTTTTATAAAACTTTAATAATTTAATTATTGTTTAATTTACATATTTGATTTAATTAAACTTTAGTTAATTCACTGTTTTAAGGCCCAAAAAATATTTACCCAATCGTGCAAATTTAGTTCCTTAAATTTTTGTTGTCTAATAGTAATTAATACTTAAACTTATTTTAAAATATATTTAAAATTAATATTTTCATTGTTGTAATTAAAATCTACAGATTACAAAGAAATGAAAAAAATTACTATACTATTACTATTGTATAAATGAATCGGTCGTCTATGCTTTTAATAACCTTATGATGTTATTTATGTCATCAAAACTGTCTCTGTAAGAAAAGCTTTTTCATCCAATAAACCAATCAAATGTGAGTTAATTAAAAGGATTAGTATCTGATTTTAATTTGTGACATTATGAAAGCGTCCCAGACATGAAATGATTCTAATTAATCTAAATAAAAATAAATAAAACTAATATTTCCGGAAAGCTTGTTGATCCTCAAAGTGATTAGTCAATCGGCTTTTCGTCTCCCATATGCATTTTAAAGCAGAGTTCAAATGGATAAAAGGGCATGTTTTACTATTGGAAGGCTAAACTTTAAAAAAAAATCTACCTTTTTTCTTTTCTGTGGTGAGAAAAAATATGCCTGTTCACTTATTGACTGATATAGTTGTGGAAAAATTTAGTAGATTCTATTGTAACTTAGCTGGAGTTCTCGTCGTTCAATTCTAACATGCAGTAATAAATTACAATAACGAATTATTGTAATTTATTGATGTTATTATTGTTTATTTTTTAATTAATAGCTTTTTTTATTACAAAGCGCTCTTTTTTCTAAGTTAACTTTTATTCACGTACACAAATTTTATAAAATTCCTAGTTCTTTCGGCATTTATTTTAAATCATCCAGTAAGCAAAAGTATTTAACATTTGCAAATATGAATGGTTGATAGAAATAACATTAACCCCCTTCAAATATACCATGGATCACAATTTGCTCTACAGGTATCACATCCCTCCCCATTATGGAGAGAACGGGAGAAAACCGGCCAGATATTAAAGAACCTACTGCTAGGCTAGGTTGAACCGATTTAGTAAAGATAGTGATAAAAAAAAGAAAATGCATGGTATAGAGCCGTTTTTTGTATTTAATTTGAAATCTAGTGATATCTTTTATTAAAATTTGAAATCTTTTACTGCTTTATGGACATCTAGCTATATTATACCTTAATTAATACTTTATCTAAAATGCCATTTTACATTTATTAGCGTCTTACATTCTTAAATACATTACTCATGAACAGACTTCGGGAAAATTCTTCAGTTCTTCAAAACGCAACCCCCTCCCCCCCTTTGCGCAAAAGTTTATAGTAAATATGTGCATATAACACTTTGCCCATGTTATCTTGTAAACAGACAAATCAAAGTAATTTTGATTGAATTTTAAATCTCCTGGAATATGTTGTAGGAAATATAAAAAACCTGGAAGAGCTCATCTATGGACCATATAGTTCAAAGAGGGTCAAAATGACTTGGGAGGGAGGGTGAAATGTTCATTTCGCTATAAATTTCTGAATACCGAAGATAGAAAAAAGAAATCCAAAAAGTTAAATGTGTGCCTAATTAAAGCGAAAAACTTTTGCTTTGAATGTTTCGATAACTGTAATTTCTTATTGGCTGAAAAGTGATTTTCATGCCCTAATATTCACTGTTTTTAACATCAGCAGTATATTTTGTCTGTCAATAGATGTAAGAGTATCTTCGTTTGTATTCCAGCTTGCAGAAAGGAATTTTTTAAAGAAAAGAAAAACATTCTTTAAAAGAAAAATAAAGCTAATAGGAATCTTTAAAAAATCAGATTGTATGTAATATATGGCGCAGACAAATAAAATGACAAATCAATCTTCAAATACTGAGAATAAAACGAAAATATTAAAATTAAACAGATTAACAAATCAAGAGTATGCCTCCATCTCAACAGTATTGCAATAAAATCAAATTAAGCACCATAGGAGAATGTGAGTCAAAATATAAATGAAGGAATATAGAAAAAAAAAACACAACAAGAATGTGTCGATTATATAAGTAAAAAAAAAATCACGATCCTGTCTATCAGTTAACTTTGGAAATTCAATTCGGACTGAGCCGCAGATTATTTCTGCTTTAAAACGCAATATCCCGGCTTTAATCAAAACAAGATACGCTTATAAAACATTCATCTAAGCCGTGGGCTTTCCAAGACTTAATCTGCACATATGTTTAAATACATGTTGTAAAAACTGAACGACTGTCGCCAGCAATAAATATATCATTTCACGCATTCAGTGAGTTGGAACGCAGCAAATGGCTCAAATGCTGCAGCGATGAAGTGTCATTATCTGAGATTTAGACGTCGAGCGATTATTTTTATGATGCGATATAAAATATTTACGATCCTTTTATTGAATAGGTATCGTCACGGATCAAATAAAAAGGTTTTCAGTTTCATCGCAATCTGATGGGAGAATAGAACACACATACCTCAGAATTTTTCCTAAGCAATTTTTTTTTTCTCGAAGTGTATGATTTATTAGAAAAAGGAATCGTTTCTTCCTCTTTCGCGTAACAGATTGGAAGCGATATCCTTTGTATTACTTCCAAATAAGGATGTTAAAACGGCTGGTGGAACCATCTGGTGTAGGGAAAGTGATGAACTTTTACGATCATCGTTTGCTTTTGTGATGGAGAAGTACGCAATGATATTCCTAAGAGAAAAAGTGCTGTGACGTCTGTTAATCAACTATACAAATTCTGAAGATGGAGTTATTTACTTTAAAAAAAATTACTAATCTGCATAATTTTGTGTTCCTAATAAAGTCGTTCGAAGAAAATGTCATGTAGGCTTTGCAATTTTCGGTATTTTTCATGTCTTTCGAAATTTTAACATTGTGTCTTTTCATTAATTTTATAACATTCTCTTTTTTGGAATGGAAATCATGGTGACTTGGAATATGTAAAAGCAGCATCGATGCATCAAAGATAAATTTTGTCTTATGCCTCGAAATACCGATGCTCATTATTTTATGTTCAATATGTCTATGTGGTTTATATTTCATGTGTTGTTTACAAGCCTTCCCTTCTAAATTTGTATCCTAAAGGGAAATGATTTTCTGTCTACCTCTGCTGATTGTGCTATTTTTTACGACTTCGCATTATTGAAATTACAATTTAAAATTGTAAACTATCATAGTTGTAAGCTGAAAAAATATATTGTAAACAAGCATTATGAAATGCATCGTGTTCTGAAATTCTTTTTTAAATTGTTATAACCGTTATTTCACAACATATCTGAAAAGATCATTAACATAGAATGCTAATTGCTATGAAATTCAACTTTGAGGAAAAATATTGTGCATTTACTCTTTTAAATATATTTGACTTTTTTCAAAACCATTATTATCCTTCACTGTGCTATTTTATTTTAGAATAGAAAAGGGGGAGGGGCGTTTTTCTTAAATATGCAGCTTGGCCATTGTTAACTTGATATTTAAATTTAGATGAAAGTTTTTTACACGTACTTGTTCGATGTGCGTTTAATTTGCATCCATTTTCAAACGCATGTGCTGTTACATATGTGTTGAATCGTATTCAAAGAAGCTATCAAATTTCTTTGAATACAGATCCAAAATCTAGCTGCTGTTGTTTTCATTTTGATATTTTATCTTATTGAAATTACTGAAATTTGCTTTTCGAATATCGTATTATCATAACTGTAATTCGAACAAAAATACAACATATGTCACAACGTATTCTGGAACCACTTTTGATTTTCCTGTAAAATATAAAATACTATTACTTACGATATATTGTTGACACAGAAAATGTTAATGTTGTTCTGTAAGGTTGAAATCTTTTCAGACCTCATTTATGGAGCAAAATTGTAGGTCCATGCTTTTCAAAATCATTAATTTTCTTTCTTCGCCTGTCTTACTCAAAAATTCATTAAATTTCTTTCTTAACAAATTTGTCTCAATGGCTTGTAGTGTAATACATGCAACTTTAAGCACTATTTAATGAAATGTATGATGAGAAACCATCCTTGATGTTTATTAAATTTATCTATGTAACTGCGACTGTTATGATGTGGTATGAGTTCTGCTTTTTGCTGTGGCGCCATCCTTCTCTTTTGATCACAGTTTCAACAACGAAATTTTTTCAAAACTATATCCACTAAGCTAAAAGTACAATGTTAGCTGTTTAAACAATTAATTATATTTAAAATCAAACCTAGGATCTCAAATGTACTTTGTTAATCCAACAAATAAAATTGTGTGTTTTAAGTATAAATATATGTTATGACACTATAGATCTTTAAAATAGAAAGCATACTTTGTTAGATAATGGATTTATCATGTTTTTTTTCTATAAAAGGCTAGGAAACACATTTTTTGAATTATTTCTAAATTAAGATGCTACACGACTGGTAGGGAAATATTGCATAGTGTAAATGGCAAATTTTCATGACTGTCGCTTTTGTTATTTGATGTAGTGCTAAGTAGTAATGGTTTCTAAAGAAAAAAAAAATCAAATATCTGAATGTTTTTTGCTAACTAAATGTGAAGGTAGAATTGTTTATCGATTCAACTAAATAACATTGCACATCTTTTAAAGAAACGAATTGTTGTTGAATATGTTTCAGTAAGATAAAATTTCTTGACTCATTTCATTTATTGATTTTCATTTTCAATCAAATGGCTTGCTTTCAGTTCTTACAGCTTACAATGCAACCAATCATGTATGATGTCATTAATTTTTTTAGGTTTTACTCTGTCTCAGTTGGAAAGACATTTCAAATTTAAAGTGTTGCAAAATATTCAGAAATATGCCTTATAATTTCAATCTTGGTCACAAAATAAATGTTTATTATTGAAAAATGCCATAAGATATATATAATACAAGAAAAAGTTTAGAATGAAGCTGCTGTTACAAAATTTCAAAAAATCGTGAATTTTTAAAAGCTTTGTTTTGGTTTGAGTAAATGGTGACCTTTAGAAATATTTGAGTTGAAATAAATGACTTCAATATTTTTAATGCACCTAGGATTTCAAACAAGTGAAAAAAAAGTACACTTTTCCCTTATCTTCATACAAACTAATAATTCCAGATAATAAAAAAAATTGTGATGGTGAATTTTTAAAATTAAGAATATCAAATTTTTAGACATGTGAGTATAGAATTTTGTTTTTAATTTCAAACTAACTTCCCCATGAGTTAATAAATCATTATGGCTCCATCTATTGGTAATGAGCGTTTTTAATTGATTCCGAAATTAGAACTGAACAGAGAAATGAATAGACAGATAAGAACACTAGTAAATATCGAATTTTTATCCAATTTTAAAATTTCTAGTTCATATGGCAGTAAGTTGAAGATGTATCGCCAGATTGCCAGAAGATGGTTTGCATCAAAGAAACAATCATAGAGCTTGTCTGTGTTTGTGTTAGGTTTTTGACGCAAGAGCCATCCTTGGCCATACTGCGCCAAACAATCATATAGCAGAAAGAGCATTAATAAAATGGTCTGCAATTATATTTTAAGCCATAATTCAAACAATGAAGACGAATAAGAATGATTTCGTATTTGTGTCTGCACTCTGTGTAATTGTAAGTCACAAAGTAGAAGGAAGGCAAATACGTGAATATAATCGATTTAAAGTGAAAACAAATTGCTATAGCATGGAATTTTTATGTAATGTTTTCAATTTACAGTGATTACCCACCAACATGTCATGCAAAGTTAAAGAATTTTTTTATTTGCCATTTATGTATGTATTAAAATAAACAATATGCAAGCTAATTAGTCAAATATATTCACTCAAGCATATTGTTTAAATTCAATGAGGACACAGATTTTTATATTTACATGTTCATAAACATAGGAATCTTTAATAAAGATATCCTTCATCTTAAAATAGTTTTCGGAGATCTTGAATGAATTTAATGATATTCCAAACTTTTGCGTATAGTAATATTTTCAGCAATTTTATAAATTTTACACTGTTTTATCTAATTTAACTCATCAGGGTCTATAAAGCAGGGAAATTAAATTCCAGAATGTACAGAGTTGAAATTTTTTTAATTTAAAACTTCCTTTTCCGGTCGATGAATGCAAGTTTATATTTTGAAAAATAGGAAGTAGCGAAACAAAGCCAATCATTGATTTTTTTTCATAACGTAAATATTTTTATACCTTCAATAAATACGTACTTTTCGATCGAAAAGAATGACGCTGATTGAGCACTTCTTTTTCTTCTACCCTTAAAGGAATATTGCTTCTTTTTTGTTTCAGATTCATGGCAGGTTAGATACGCCAAGAATCTTCAGGCAAGATTTGACGTGTAAGCCAATTATTGGCTGTCGTCTCGCCAAAGACTTTTATCTTTCGGATTAGTTGCGGTACGGATATAGCTGTTCTTCCACCGAACAATATAAAAGGTCACTTGTAAAGGTCCAAATTCTGCTGCTGCCTTAACTCTTTTACGTCTTCATAACTTTCTTTCATCTATTTTTTTTCTCGGGATATGAGGCATTTAGAGATGTTTATTGCAATTGGTTTTGTTTCGAAGTTTTTTAGTCTGTTTGCAGGTAATTGAGTCTATATTCGACAAGGATTAGGCTAAAGTGTTTGAAAGAAAAGTTTTCATTTCTTCTGCAATGGCAGAATTCGATAAATGATATAGGTGACATAAGCTTAAATATGTGCAATATTTTGGGATGATGTGTATTAATATGTTATTTTTTAAGATTGTTTTAAAATTATTTATGTGAATTGCTAAACATTGATGATTTACTCTTTTAATTTTTAAAGTAAAATTTATTTTTTTTTGGAAATTTGTCCTTAAATGTCTCCAAATATTTTCTTATTCTAAATTTTACAACATCTTTTTGAATAATTCAGATCTTTATTTTGTTACTAAACTTCAGGTTAATTCTTGCCTTTTATTTGATACCAAAGAATGTTTATTATAAATATAATAATTGGAAATACTATAGAAAGTAAAAAAAAAAGTTGATGGAAAATTATTTTTAAAATTTACATAAATTTTGTTTTTGTGTTAAATTTAGATCTACGCGCAGAATATATATATATATATTTTTTTTTACTTCTGAGCATAGACACTTTAAAACTTAATATTTTGTCTGTGGAATAATTTATATTTGTCTGTGGAATAATAATAAAATTTTGCTATGAAGTGATCAAGCATTTTTAATTTCGCAAATAAAAAAAAATAACAAGTTGAATTTCTTTCAAAATGCATAGATATTTATGCATTTTGAAAGGAACGAACAATTAACTAAAGGACTAACAATTATGAACTAAATTGATGACTTTGTTGTATTTCAGTAAAAGTTAAAAATTCTCCCACAGTTTGCTTTCTGTTTCAAAAGCGTTATTTTCAAAATTTCAACTGTAGAACAAACTTACATAAAAAGTAAAGAAAGAATCAGGATGATCTTTAATAAGAAGACTGAAAACCTTTTTTAATTTATTACATAATTATATAATTCAAAATAAGAAATAAATTAATTTTGAGCAAATACTATGTATGAACTCTTTAATATCTAATATATTTTTATTCTAACTTAATTTAATCAATGTTTTGGTATTAGTATCTGTTAAATGATTTTTAAGATGAATTTTTATCTAAGCTATAAATATCTAATTTTTAAGAGGAAGTTAAAAACTTTTAATCTCAACCATGGTCAAATGATAAAGTATCAGAATAATATCAGTAGTAGAACTTATTATAAAGAACGATGTATGATTTCGGTACAATTATGTGCGATTAAAATAGTACTAAAAATGAAACAAACAAAATTTAAATTTTTTAAATAATATATTATAATTACCTTCAATTCTACTATTCATTGCTTTAATAAAAAAACAGCTCACAAGATATTATAGCATGTAATATCTTGTATATTACATGTATATCATAATTTCAAAAACAGAATTCCTACATGTTCCGTTTTTGAAAATGATATTATCTATTTTTAGAAAAACAGATCATTTAACCCATTTTGATGTAAATAAAAAAAATAGAAGCATGAGGAATTTGTTAACTTCACAAAATTTTGCATGAGAACAAAGCATGGCAATTTCCAGAAGATATTTTTAGTACACATTTTGCAAACACAGAAGACTAGTCAACTCCGTGATCAAATCTTCAAAATGCCCAGATGGAATTGATCCTATCATGTTAGACAGATAATTAAATCATGATGTGAAAGAACTTTATCAGATAGTTTCTTTAATTTGATATCAGTATGAGATGGACGTCATTTGAAAAATAAGTCTATAAAATAAGTCATAAGGAATTCTGGAAGATTTTAATCTATTCCACAATTTCAGATTAAATAAAAGTATCTAAAATGAGTTTGAGTTTTCTTGCCTTTCAGTTATGATATCTCGCATTTAAGGTAAACATGGACGATATCTTTTTCGAATTTCTGTCGCGTGCCTTTTTGATATTTACATCCAGATACAAATAAACGCATAGTTTCAACATCATATTTACAGAAAAACTCCACCCTTTTCTGAATGTTTTAAGTTGTCCAAATGGCAACATGTCTTAATTTATTTCCAAATGTATTTCATGAATATTTAAGTCAAAGAATATTTTCGCTCTTTCTGCATTTTCTGAAATTTATGAAAGCACGAATGACATTAATGGAAAGGCAGATGTAAAGTTCCTCAATATTTCACTTTGAAGAAAAGGAAATATTTCACTTAGGGGGAAAAAAAAGATCTAAATAAACAATTCAGCGAGTAATGCAACTACAGAATAAAAATATGTTATTTTGCCTTTCGAAACAAAGCAGTTGTTATCAATGATCCTATGATAAAAGGATAACAAATCTTTAAAGAAATTTAATAAAGATGAATAACATTTTTAAAGATGTTCTAATCATCACGAAAAATTACAGTTTTTTAATGAATTTTAAGAAATTTCTAATCGATAGAACTTATTACTAAGAAATGCATATTCCTTAAGATTTATTACTAAGAAATATTTAGTCCACAAGATTTATTACTATGAAATAATGTATAGATCCATTTATAATACAAAGTTATAGTATAAAGGTCCCTTTATAAAATATGTAGGTCTATATAGCAAAATTTTGAATTTAAATAGTAGAAACTAACATGAAATTTTGTGCAAATATTCCTCAATACCTAATTAATGTTAGGGGGAAATGAACAATCTAAATTCTTGACGGAAGTGTCTCCGAAATACAAAGCCTTTTCCGGGACAATGAGCAGTATTTAACATGGTCCATGAGTCAAAGTCAGCATTTTCGCATAACTGGGCAAGCATTGTTATGTGATGTATTGTGCGAGTTAATGGCTTGTCATGAACAGATAACTAGCTGCGCATACCTCCTTGCGGGATGCTTTCGCAACTTCAGTGAATTTGCTGCCGAGGTGCTTTCCTTTCGCTGTTCAAAAATGTTGCGGGAATCTTGAAATGACAAGTTTTCGGTTGTTTCAATAATTCGCGTCTGCCTTGTGAGATCGATAAATAAATTTTTTTGATATTGAAACGAATTTGAAGCAGTAGTACTAATTATAAATTACCTTTATCTCTAGTTCTTCATTAAATACTTTATATGAAAATTTTGATAATTTGATGAAGAAAAGATTGAAGTTTTGAGCTATACTTCAGAGCTTCATTATGTTTAAAATCACATTTATAAATATATTATAAGATGAAAAACTTTATAACATTTACGACTTTTAGAAGTATAATGCTTAAAATCAATAATATTATTTTCACATGCAGCTATGTGAAATCTAAAATATCGTTCAAAACGGTGTACCAAACCTTAATGTTAGATCTAGAATTCTTACATTTCATTTTTGATAATAAAGTCTATCTAACAAAGGTAATTTTAAAAATTGACATTAAAATTATTATTACAACTAGTTTGCAAGTAAACGCTGAATTTAAAAATTATGATAAATTTAAAAATTTTAATAAATTTAAAAGCAGGAGACCCCAACTTTGAATAATATTTTCGCTGTTACTTTATCTTATGAAAACGGGAAAGAAAAAATTTTAAGGATGATATCCAAATTTTAAGCATTTGTCAGTTTTTAACATAATGTTTATAGTCAGGCGTACCATTTTCAGATAGAATTATGCGATATTAATGATAAAACCACCATTCAAATTTGATGTTAAAAATAACAGAACATATTTATAAATAAAATAAGGTAGAGTAATTCGTCTTAAAATCTTTTCGTGCTATAATATTTCAGGATAAAGTTTCAAAGCTAATTTATTATTTTAGTTAAATCAGTGATGAATCAATAAATACGAAAACAGAATTATTTAAGATGATGATGAGATTCAAATTGCAAAGCAAAGATTTGAAATTTCTTTGCATTTATGTTGTCATAGATTCCATGCCATTTCAGGAAAGAATTGAAACAAAGAAGGTATCATCTGAACTCATTTCAAAATTTTTTTAATTGAAGAATCACATTTAAACTATGGTAAATATGTTCTACATAATATAAATTTATAAAAAAGATACATTTTGCTTATGTATATCACTTAAAATATTTTAATTGTATTTAAGTATTGATAATTACAATTCGCATAAGTGATTAGAACAGTCCTATTATAGCGTCAACTATAATAGAACGTTATAAAAACTATTTAATTGGAAAATTTCAATTGAGAAATAAACTGCCTAGTAAGTTATAAATCTTAACATTAATATCTAGAATTCCAAAGATAAAAAGTTAATTAAATCTATTTGATCTATGAAATTATTTTGTTAATTGGAATAGACCTTAAATAGCATTATATAGTTAGCAATAATATGTAATTGGAAAAGTACAGAATTATTGAAACTGCAAAAAAATATAATTGTATTGGTAGTATAATTTGGCTTGATAATACTGAATGAAATGCAGTTAGCAAATCATATTCTTCAAAATCTCAATAAATGCAGCATTTTCAAAAGAACAAATACGTATATTCTGTACCAGTTGTACTTAATTTTTTAATGAATGATGAAGTGATATAATAAAGATTCTTTATAACGACGATAATTTTAATAACTTTAGCAACTTATTCAATCCTTCGCAATCAAGCATTTCTAGATAAACACTGTCAGTTAACATACGATGATCAAGGGAAGATTAAACCAATTTTTACAAGAAACGTGAATCTGAGAGCTATGAAAAACTCAACGAAAAAAATATTTTTTTGACCAGAGGCTATATTTTCAATTAAAGAGTTAGGTATAGAAAGATAAATCAAAATAAATAGCCCTATATATACAATTGTTTTTCAGTTGTGTAACTAAAGTTTAAAATTTCCTTTACAATTTTAATATTATACATGAAAACATTAAAAACTAATTAAGCAATTTGGTAATTACATTATTTATACATTTTTTTAATTTGATGCAATTCTTATTGAATTTGACAAATGCAATATTTACTAATTTTATGTTTCTTGTGCTTACAATTTAAAGCAATTAACTTACTATGGAAATTTATAGTAAACTGTACAAATAAAGAAATGGCAATCTATGCAGAGCTTCTTTTTTTGCTAATTCATTAAGTCATAAGAAAAAAAGGAATATCTATCTCGTTTAAATGTTGCTGCAAAAATTTCATATGCCTGTCCATGAAAGTTGAATTAATAACTTAACATCAGGACTTCAGCAAAGGATTTTCAAAATTATATTTAGGGAAACAATATATTTTGAAAAGAAAAATCAACCCATTATATTTAAGAGAACATTATATTTGCCAGATGTTACACAAAATGAGCAAAAAATAAATAATAATAAATTAATTAAGCGATACTCAAATATTTCGAAGCAGGCCTTGGATTATTAGAATTCATTTACTCAATGGAATTTTTCACTCTTTCCTTGACGCCATTGGCCGGATGGGAAAGTCAGGAAAAGTTAATTTCTTCAAAAGTGTTTTGGGCTGAATTTAATTTCTTTGCTCTCAGTTATTTCGATTGCTTTTTTGGGTTTCGCAGAAAATATTAATGGCGGCAGTGGAAGGGTCGTCAAAATTTAATTATGCTACAAGAAAATCTTTTAAGACTCAGTGGTAAAATAAGAGAACCACAACTGTTTTATTTCACAGGGATAAAACGTGATCCAAAAGAGTGTTCGTTTGAATTTCAGATTTCTGGAAAAAATTATTTATGGTGGGAAGGAAATCCTCCCCCCTCCTCCAATTTTCTTAAGGAAAGCAGGCAACCAACATTTCTCTCGATCAAAAATTATACTCAAAGTCATTTATCAGTTTTATCATTTTCCTTTTTCTGTTATAGCAAGTAGCATGGTGTATTCTTCCTAGTAGGTATAAATTATTTTTTCCTATGACGTTAGAAAATATTTTATCCAATACTGAATACTTTTTTAAGTTGACCTGATTACATAAATACTTCTTTTTTTTCCTAAGATGAATAATAAATAGGAAATTAACTTCCAAATATAAAATGAAAATATCGTAAGTATATTTTTCTGATAAGATATTATTTAAATTATTCTGAAAATCCATTTCTTTGTTTAATGCGTCAGCCTTATGAACAAAATATTGAGAAATCTAAGACGACACGTTATCATTGGACCCATACCTAAATATTATATTCGTCTAATTTTTAAAATGTTAGCTAACTAATAACCACATAATTTCAACACTTAACAATAAAATTTATTGTTAACTCTTTTTCGACTAATTATTGATTTATCAAGGTATCCAACTACGTTCGACGGAAATTTTTTTTGAAAATTGGATTTTCAAAAACTATGTATGATTTTTAGATGTATTGTCAATTATAAACATTATACATACAAAAATATATTTGAAAGTATAATACATTTTGAGAAATAGGAAAATTTGTAGTAAATATTAATGAAGTTTTACTAAAACTGTTAACACTCTACACAAAATTGTGATGCAGGAATCCTGTTTTTCTTTGTACACATGTTATAGAATATGCCAATGAATGAAATGAATCAAAATCTAAGAAAAAGTTTGACATTCAAAGAAGTTATGGGTAAAAGTATGCGCTTATATGCATTTTTTCCTATATATTCCCAACTTAAATTTTCTAAAAACACCCATAAATGAAAAGTATTTGACCAACAATAAAACTTTTGGTTCATTTCATTGTCCATATTATTTAAAGCACACGCTGAAATGCTTATGTCAATACCCAGATTAGTTTTTGAGATATCGTGTTAACATTGGAAAATTTAATGAAAAGAGAAATTGAAGTTAAAGACAAATTTTAACGAAAAAATATGTTTTGCTTAAAATTACCTTGGTTGATAGGTTGCACCTCCCTTTTCTTAGGAAAAATCAACTGTTTGGAAAAATAAAAGTCTGAATTACAAGAAATAATAATTTTTTAAAAAAATTGCCACTGTGGTCGTTAACCAGTGTTTTCAAAGTAGTCGGTTATCTTAAATTCATGAGGATAAGGGGCACATATATGAAGTAGTGCTTTCCGAAATTGACATTTACTCACAATAGCACATTTAATATGGATTTAATCCACAATATACATTTTATATCGAATCAATGATATAAGTTATTCCAATAATCTCAATCAAGTAACTATTATAAAATCTTTTATCTTCGAAACTAATATACCACAATATAAAGAGCACATCTTAAAATTTTAATATATATTCGCGTACATGATGAACCAGCTGCATCAGTAAATTTATAATAAAGACTTCTCAAAGAAAGAAAACAAACATTTATCAAGATGTAAGAAAATGTATTTAAATTTAATGCGTACTCACTTAAATTGAATCTTTTCATTTAGACCTTCGAAATGTATCCCCGAAAAAAGTTATTAATAAGTTATCACAAGTTTAAAAAATGCATTTTAATTTGATGAATGTAAGACAATATAAGTGAAGCTTTCTTTGATGCAGTTAGTCAATGACTCAAGCATAAAATCAGCTTTCTAAGCTCTCGGATAGATGGTTCTGCTATGAAGTGTTTATCATAATATCTTCCATCCATGATCCTCAACAAAGCAAAAAAAAAATCAATTAAGAGTCAATAATTGCTACTTATATAAGTTGTTAATCTAATCTAATGTCGTAAAATGCTGAAATTCTTAACTCAATATCCTGTCGCTGAAATCAGTGTGAAAATAGCGCTTCTCCTCATCCTTTAAATATGATCTAGTTTTTTAATGAAATATTCAAAAACTCTTATTTTTTATTACAAAATTGCTATTTTATTACATCAACAAATGTGTTATCTTTTATTTTTAATTATACATAATATCGCCACTCAGAATACAGAATAAAAATCTCATTTAGAAATCAATTGAAAAGCAAAGAAAAATAACCATTCAAATACAAAATTTGTGTAATTCTACTAAAAATATTAAGAAATTTAAGAGTTTCATTGTTTTAAAATTAAATATTGCGTGATAAGAAATTCATTACAATAAATTAAGTTAGTTTTATTTTACATAGCAAATAATTGCACTTAAGAAATTTTACTTAATTAATCCAGAAACGAACAATACCGTTTTTGATTTTCAACTGCACATTTCTAGTATTTTGACGTGTGTTTAATTTATATTCCTTCAACAAACTATTTAAGTCCTGCATTTATTAAACAACTGATCTCCTTGAAAGTGGTTTCGCAGATTTTCTCCCTGTTGTAAGTAGGTCTTATCCCTTTATATACGCATAAAATTGCAGAACTTTGATAAGGCATCGAATGTTTTGCATGATATTGGCGAACAATAGTTACGATATTTAGAATTTTTAGCCTTAATCCAGCATTTTTACTGAAAAAATATGCATTTTGTATGCCTTTACGTCTCCCTATTTAAGCCACAATTTGGCATGGAACAACAGTTATAATCAAAAGGTAGCATAACACATTACATTTATTTATGCTATTTTGTGTATGAGTTATCGAAATTACCCTAATAGGAAAGAAAAAAAAATTGATAGATAGGTAACCATCTGGCTGATTTGGCACAGAATGCATTTATAAGCTACAATTAAGAATCTATTTAGAGTTAGATAGCATATTTGGGCACAAAGTTTTATCCACCAATATTGTGAGTCTTGCTCTAATCGAGTTCATTTATATTCGAAAAGCCAACCAGACTGTGGTTGAATTTCGAGCCAAATTTGACAGAAATCATTAAATTTGTTCATAAATCCTCGTACCAAATTTCATTCGTCAAGCTGAAAGCATTTTTGAGTTATCGTGTCCACATATAGACAAAAAGATGTAATATTATATATGTAAGAGTTTTCGAAGTCAAGATATCTTAAACCTGAAAATTTTTCAAAATCTAGTAAATGCAATTTTAAAAAATTGTAATACTTCATTGTACTGATACAAGAAAATAAAAATACAATGTTAATTCAATTCTAAAACTTAGACATATTATTGGCTTTGCTACCAGTTAGTTAAATTTCTAAAAATAAAGACTAACAAATAAATAGTTAAATTAAATTTGGACTTTCAATTTAAAAATTAAATGAATATATGTCAATATCATTAAAGAAGATACCTTTGGGCTGCAGTTTCTAGCTATAAATACTGTTCATGTGGAAAGCAAAAAGATAGATAGTTAATAGGTATCTCAGATAATTAAAATAAAGCAAAAAAAATAATAATATTAATGAAATTCGTGATAAAATATAAATCAAATGAAATATTGAAAATATATTTTTAATTTACCGATTGTTAGCATTTTTTTGCATTAAACGACATAAAGCGAAACATGTTCAGGGAAAACTTTTCTGAATTCCACATAATTACTATCTCCTGAAGCTCTCTTTTGTTTCCAAAGATTAATGAGTTCTTCAAAAAAATGTAGCATTCATTAAGGGCTCATTTCAAACAAAAGATTATTTAGTGATACTTTTTTTTACTTTTCATTAAAAGGAAGCAATTAAGATTCAATGTTGTTTGTAAAGAAAGAAACGTCCTTCACACATTTACAGTTTCAAAATTTTTAAGAACATTGTCTTGATTGTCAACGTAAGATATTTTTAACTTAAACATTAATCACAACGTGTTGTGAGGAAATGTTTGGAAAAATGTAAAAACGTATGAAGAAATGCAGTCGAAAATCGTGGCTGCTTCACTTAAATGTAATTTATCTCTTTTCACAAAGGTTTTTAAAAATTACGAAAAGCAAAAAGACTCCGTTTTAAATCCTGCGCTTTAAATGAAAACTCGAGAATTTCAAAATTTAATTAAAGTAAATACAGTTAAAGTAATCTCATCTATTTGAAATAATTTTCCGTTTGTATACGAATCACACACGAATTTATTTCTGTGTTCGGAATTGAAATAGCTTCTAGGATTATTTCCGGTTTGTTTAAATTTTTTTTTTTTGAAATTGGAATGAAATGAGGGATTGAAAAGAGATGAAATTTCATTAATTTAAAGCTTTCTAAAGAAACGCATTCTAATTGAAATTATGTAAATTCTATTTAATCGATGGCTTATTTCATAATTTATTTTTTTGCTTCATTCCAAAAGGGAGTTAAGAATTGTAAAAGCTTTCTTTAAGAATTTTAATCTTGTGATCAAGGGTTTTTTTCGTATTAATAATTATATAAAATTGTATATATGAAGTAATTTGAAGAATTTTTGTAACATGAGCTACATACATTTCTTAATTATGTAACAAGACATAGTATATTCCTTTCTTCCAAATATATATTTTTTAATTTGTAATTTATCAGCATATCCAATAAATTGAATCCCAAAGGTTTACAGGTTTAATTACAAAATTTATTAATTAATTAAAATAATAGTATTATTCAGTTAAATTAGTCAAAGTATAAAGAAATTAATGAAAAAAAAAACATTTTAGCGGCTGAATTTATATTGATCTGTATTTTGTAAAAAATGAGAAAAACAGAAGTACAGTACACTCCCGAGTATCCAACCTAATATGGAAGAAAGGTAGACTGAGTAACAAAAATGATAAAAAGGCCGAAATTCTATGAACTCATTTCTGTGCTCACAATACCAGAGGACTAAGTTTTCTTATCACAATTCACTGTTACAATTCATGCTTTTTTCACTTTTTCTTAAGTACTAAGCCATTCATTTGTCTCAAACCAAGTAGAATGTGAACACTTCTCGGTGAATTATAGATGCATTCACCAGTTTTTACTATTACACAAGTCTAGTCGATGCATACTCCGTAATTTCTCTCCATAGACACAACAACTTTCTTTTGTTTATCACACATTTTGAAATATTCTCTGTGGTGTGCTTTAAAAAGCATTGAGAACATTTCGCATAAAATGTAGGAACTGCGCAGTTATAGTCAGGAAATTTGTTGACTGTTGAGGTACGTTACGCGCTAACTAAACAATGAACAACAAGCAGAACGCTGCTCTTTTTCTGTCACAACTTGCATTTTGAATACGATACGTTGAAAAATCAGGGCAGACACTCGTTGCTAATACCCTAGCCACGACTTGCATTCCTCATTTAATTACCATAAATGGAAATTAGGCCGGATAATACAGAAGTCGGATAATCATGAACCGAATATTAGATATATTGTAAATATATAAATAAGGAAAAATAATATTAGAATAAGGAATATATGTGAGAAAATTAACGAAAATAGTTAAAATAAATTGCAGTTTTAGCATATTTTGAAAACTTTTTCGAATATCTTCAAAACATGACATAAAGGAAATTGTGTTTCATTAAAACTTCTCCAAAAATTAATGATTATGAAAGGAAAGCAAAATAATATGAAAGGAATTTCCTTAAACAAGCAATATATATAAATATCAAATCCTCAATTGCTGATGAAGTACTGTCAAAAACTTAATTATTAAACTTATAAAGTAATCCAATTTGAAACAAACTTTATTATACTTTTAAAATGATATGCTTTTCTATTCTGCAATCTACTACTGTTACAGTTTTTCAGAAATTAATTACTTTTTGATTCTTGTAAAATTGCTTTTTCAAACATAATGTGAAAAATCACATTCTAGAAAGTCCTCTGGGTGCTTCTGATTCGGTCGACACCATGGAGAAACAGAACCAAATTACTAACTATCATCTTCAAAGATCGCGGGTTTTCTTGTCCAAAATTGCTTTTAAATTAGCATCAGAAATAGATTCCTTTTCCAAGGTTCCTAACTTGTTAAAAGTCGGTCTTTCTCTCGCTCACAACTCACTCTCTCGATGATCTCAAATTCGTCACGGAAAGATCCGAATTCCCTAATGCGAGAAGTTCCGAGTTCAAACGACTCTTAACGAAAACGCACTTCTGCATCACTGGAGAGTTCCCGAAATGTGACTCAATCTATTTAGAAATTTCCTTTTACTGGCGTTACTACTGCTCTCAACCTTATTCCTTCGAATTGCTATAGATAAGTAGTTTTGAGACTTAAGCGAATTAGCTGGGTGTGAGTAGCTTAAAAGCTTTTTATTTGTTTCTGCGTTAAGAATTTAAAAAGTATTTTAGGGATGCTTCCTCAGAGAATATTTAAATGGGAAATATTTATTTTTTACTTTCTTTATTTCTTTATTCACACCTTAAATTTCGAACCTTTTTATTGTGTATTTTCTTTTCTGTTATTTTTGTTGATTTAGGAACATCTTAAACTTCTTCAGTGGTTGTTTTATTTTTCTTGGGAATGCGCGAGACGTTCTGATTAATTTGGAATGCATCTAATTTGGCTGTTTTCTTCACAATCTACTTGCAGGGGTCTAGCCTTAAATCAAAATTTAGAAAGCTTTTACTTTAGTATCTTCTTTGGTAGTAAACACAACAGTATATGCTCGTAAATTAGATTTAAGGTGTCTCGGCTTGTTTAAAGGTTTGTCTTAGAATTATCTTAGTATACAACTTTCTTCTTTTAATAAAAAAGCCCAGTTTTCCTTCCAATTTTGTTTTCTTTATTCTTCACACATTTTATACATACCATATGCAGAAATGAATAATTAATAACAAACCGTTTAATAATTAAAGGTTTATTAGCATATTTAATAATTGAAAATTAATTAGTTCCTTTAATAATTATAACAAACCTTTAGTCATTAAAAGTTTAATAAATACCTTTAATACAACAAATTATACTTTTATAATTGGAACAACCTTTTAATGATTAAAGCTTTGTTGCAAAAAAAGAAGATAGTTGTAATTTTTCAAATTTTTAGAAAATTGTATAAAAATTTGCAAAAATTCAGTTTTCTAAAACACTCATTTTGATAAATCATCTCAAGATGTATCACCTATTAAGAAGGTATTTTAAATAAATAATATATTTTTCGGAGAACGTTTTTACCATATGTGATTTTTCAAGCTGTCTCATTACAAGAAGATCATTACCACCTTCCAAAGTATATTTCTTTTAAATTTAGAAACTGTTTTAAATGTTCTCTCCCGCTAACACATGCATTCATTATCTTTATAATTAAAGAGAGCTCTGAAATGAGTTTTTTAAAGAGGATGCAAGGAAAACCGTCTGAAAAAAAGTTTATTAGGGGATTATTTCACTTATTTATTGAAGTTCGAAATAAATGCTTTATTTGATTTAATTTCTATGAAGACACAAAATTAATAATTATTATCAAAGGGCTCTTATTTTTAATTTTTTTCTGAAACTAAAGGTCTTGGCTTTTAAAACTTATATTTCAGTATAAAAATATCGGAAATTAATTTCATTTGACAGAGAAACCATTGTATCATTTCTATTAAAAATAAATTTAAAATGCGGAACACCTTATTTTCATATAAATTATTAAAAATTTGGTTTCCATTTTATGCTTTAAAAGCGTCTCTTTTAGACATGTTTTTATTTTATTTTTATTATTTTATTGAACAACTTATAAAGAATATTTTGTATCTATTTTCTTACATTGTTTGTGCAAGATCTCAAAAACTCAAACTGTTGATATCTGATCTCTGAATGTTTCTATTATGATTAATCCTGATGGAGTTTTCCGACTTATCTTAAGTATGCTCTCAGGGCAAATCTCAAGTTTTCAGAAATCTGTCTCATGAGAAGTATCATTTAGTGGTCTCAAGGTCCTAATAACAGCTTGTTTATCTGATAATCCCTTTCAATATGTTAAGTGCCTAGGGCACCCTTTCATATTAACACTTATCAGGTATTTTAAACCAGTATTTTAAACATTGTGACTCGCTTTCTTTCAGTGGAAATTATCTGAAACTCTCTGAATTGCGTTCAGTATTTTTAAGCCTCTTTTTAAAAAGTTAGTGATCTACATATGTCAAAACACTCTTATATTAGCAATTTTAAAATTTTTAATCTTACTAACAAATGTATGTATTCTTTATGACTGCGCTCCTAATTGAAAATACCTGATAAAACTCGTTTTAATTTTTTAAATGTATATAAGTTTTTTTTTGAAATTTTATTTTAAATTTAATTTTTTTATTTAAGGATAAATAATAGTAGTGTATTGAATAATTTACAAGGAACATATAGCATGGCTTGCATTCGTAGGGAAATTAAATATAATAATGAAAGATCACAATATTTAGTCGGGATGTTTCATTTTAAATTAATAAAATTTGTTTCATATATAAAATGTGCATAGTTTTGTTTGAATTTAAAAAAACTCAGGAAATTATTACAATAAATTCATTTTAAATATTATTATAATTTAATCTAAACATTAATTTTCCAGTGTTTTGGAATTCTTTAAATTAATTTAATTGTAACTTAACATAACTAATAGTTTTAGTAAATCAGCTGCCTTCAAAATATGCCTAGTTCATAATAAATAAATCTTCACAAAAAATTAAATAATTTTAGAAATAATTTTTTCTCATGTCTACAAAGATGCATAATCAATGATTGTTAACAAGTTATCTTGCAAGATATCTTTTGCTCAAGAACAATATTTTTATTGTTATGATACATATAAATAAGTAATGATATTTATTTTCACTTCTTCGCTCTCATAAAATAGGCTTCTTACATGTCTATACATACTTCGACTTTCTACCATTCATCAATGCATAATTGTATACCATTGTATCAATGAATAATTGTATGGATTTTTACTCAAACTTTTAGATATTTGCATCATTCGAAATGAAAATATTGATCCCCTGGTGCCACAGTGTGGTGCATATTTAACAATATGGTGCGATGTTATGTTATATTATTAAATATTCAAAAACACCATGCAATATGGCGAATATTGGTTATTATCATGCAGCATTGTATGTCAGATATTTCATAGAAAACAATGTAATAATTAAGATTGTTGATATCAAAAATATTTCAATTTTTTTCAGGCTTTTGCACATGAAAAGTCTTATTCTCATCATTAGTTACTTAGGAATCTTCATAATACCTATTTCACAATGTTAAAGCGTCAGTTATGTCGAAAAACAAACAAGAAACACAAAGTATTGTAAAAGAATGTAAAACAAACGGTAACGTTATCTTCTAATAAAAATTATAAAAAAAATTATTATTTTTAAAGCATTTTTTTGATCTCCCTTCTTTAAACAAGGAGGCTTTTTTTTTTCATTTTTTAAATATATCAAATTAAGCTTTTGGATGCCATCCAGATTTAGATCGGTATGATATTTAACTGATATTTAAAAGGAATCTGATTGAAATTGATTTAAATCAGTTTTTATAGCTGTATTTAAGCCAATTGTTTTATTAAAAACACCCTTTAAAATTTCCTTTTTTGCTTTAGAGCGTAAAAGTAATGTAGAAATGGTTTTGAAAAATATTAAATAAAAATTGCATCTTAACAGATTAGCAACAAAAGGATAGATGCAGTAAAAGAAAATAAAAAAGAAATCATTTTTTATGATATATAAAAGGATTATGATTTATATTACCTATAAATGAAAAATAAAATAAAAGATTAAGGAATACATTGTACATAATGAAAACCAAGCTATTAAACAATTGTACAGCGTCAAGGTCTTCGAAATGAAATGCTTTTATCCAGAAACCATTTGCATTTATCTTAATGGAATAACTTTAAACCTCGATTCTGATTCGATTATAGTAATGAAAGCCATAAAAATGCTTTCTATTTTTCATGTAAAGTTAAAAGTGTTTTTCCTTTCATTAATTCAGTTACTGCGGTATTTTCCATTTTCCATTCTAAAAATAAATTCAAACATTTGTGTTGTTTCCTTTTAATAAATCATTGGATTTATTTAATAGTTAACTGTTTGAAGATGGATTATACTCAAGTTTTAAATGTTACTCATCAAAGGAAACACATGAAGGATATTATACATATATTATATATACTGCGGTTAATAAGTTCCGAAAGTCAAATTAAAATTATTAAATAAATTCAAATGTTTCTCACTAGCTTGTTTTATTAACAAAACAGACAGTTGCCCCATTACCACAAAACTAAACTGTATAAACAAGGAATATTGGTATCGTCTGTTAAGCTCATTAACTATCTAAATTTTTTTCATAAGATAACAAAGGTCAACAAAAGTTAAAATGATCTTGAAATTATTGGTAAGGTTTAGAAATATTTCCCATCACTTTTTTGATATTTTTACATTTACAGAGTATTGTAAACTGTATTGTAAGCATATTGCCCGCGTCTTACTTGTAAAGCCCTCTAGTGGTGTATGTGAAAATCCATTAGATTCTGTAACATCAATGAAGTAGCAATAACGTCAAAAATGCAAAGCTCAAATTAACTCCTGAAAGTGAATAATCAATAAAATCTTTACATTTATAAAATGGTTCGTCATCATTGTTGAACCTCTCCAATTACTATTCATAATTGGTCTTCCTCTAATTTCTTCTAGTTCGATACATTATGTTATGTAAAAGTAAGTGAACTTATTTCATCACATATACATATGCTGCCTTACATCCTTTCAAATCTGTAAAGTATTCAGGTAATCGTTCATGTTCCAATAAAATGTGTACGTTCTCACTATGTTTAGGAATTTTTACAGCAATGAACTCTTTATAAACTTTTTTGAATTACCTAGAGAGCTATCAAATGTTTGTGACGTTTGGTAAGCATAATATTATAGAAAAATTTATTCAAATACAAAAAGTTAAAATGTTAGGATTTCAAAAATTTCACAATAACCATAAGAACAATCGCATCGATTCATTTAAGGTTATGATTACGACTTTATTTTTTGAGATTGTTTCGAGGACTACCAATTGTTTAGATGTCTCCCATATTTTAAGCCACAACTCCTTTTGAAGCGAAATGTGAAAAATTGGTTTTTTTCTTTTCACTCTTTCACTCTTACATGCCACATTTAATTTTCCATCCATGATTTGAAATTCCTATCCTTAAATCACTATCAAATTGTACAATGCTCATACTTATTATATGTGTACTACATTACTATTTTCAATATTATTTTAATAACGTAACATACTTTAATAAATATATTTAAATAAGCTAACATTCTTTTTTCTAATATTCCAGACTGCTCATCATTCAGAGCATACATTTGGGATGGAATAAAATAATAAGGAAAGCTATATTACTGCCATTCCATCCCCCCCTAAGGCACTTGGAAATAAATTCTGGATAACCAGACCTCCACTCTAGCAACATTGGCTGAAAAATAATTGAGTCCTAAGCGCTATCACCGGCCAAGTTACAACCCTTCTCGTAGGAAGTACATCCCGTCATCGATGGGAGGAACCAGATTCCCACCTTTATTGTACCGCTCGGGTTTGACAGAAACAACCACCGCGCCGGAACTATATTATCCTAGACACAAGGTCCTCTTCGGGGGTCTAAGTAGGAAGGAAATAATAAACCCACAAAGTTCATAACATTTTCCAAGGATAAGTGAACTGTAACATTTCAGAACAGAATATGGTCCCCTTTGTGTTTTACAATTCAATAAATAAAACTATATATGTAGCCTTAGATGTCCTGTTTTTCCTCGACTGTATACACATTGTTAAAAAGCTATTTTTTTTTTAATTTCATGATTGCATATTGAACTTTTTGTTTGTTCTCGGTCCTATTATTTTTATTTATAGCAATAAAAAAATCGCTAATATACAGATTAATAAATAAGGAGACCTTTGATAAATTTAATTCAAATGTAATTCATATTTACTGTTTTAATAATAAATACATACAAAGAATTCATATAATGGCTTTAATGTTCATTCATATCGATTGATGTTCATGTGCATACAAACTAATAATTTTCTGAAAATTTCTCCAATGTTTTAATAGAAACTTACAAATATTTTCGTATTCAATGCATTTTACACTTATTGCATTTTTCAATAGTATATGGACTATTATAACTCTAAAAATATATTTTTTGGACTCCAGAGAGTTTGCAATGCAGATATTATTTAAATATCCAGGTTGAACTTACCGATAAATACAATAATATCTCTTTATATATTTCATAAGCTAGGAAGTACAAACAAAAAAAGAAATTATTGGGTTGTTCGGAAAGTCATTTCGTATTTTTTTGTCAAAATGAAAAGAAATTTTCGTTTAATGAATAAATTATTTATTAAATTATAAAATTGTCATTCTGGTCTAATACCTTTTGCCATATTTTTGGTAGTAACATGATTACACGCTCATAAAAGTTTTGGTCTTTGCTGTAAAAAAAAACTGATCGAGGTGGTTTTTGGCCTCCTCATTTGAAGGAAAAATTTTGCAAATCAGTTCTGGTACTGATGTACTGTTAACACATCTTCTCCACACATATTGGCTAATTTATTTCTGGCTTGAACAGCATTTTTACCTTTTATAGCAAAAAAGAAAAAAATGACGAAAATGCTGTTTATTGCTCTCCATATTTAAAAGGGCACCATCCAAAAACTACTGCGAAGAATCAGCTGCACTTTTTCACACTCAAGCCTTGCTATATCAGCTCTTAAAACATAAAATAATTTTGCGGTTTAAGTATGAAATTGGGTGCGAAAAATGCAATTAAATCCTTTGTCAGGAAAAAACGAAATTACTTTCCGAAAAACCTAATAGAAGAAAAAGAGGCGTGAAATATGAGCTGATATATTGCTGTTGTTTCACAAATAAAAATAAGAAACTTATTGAGATCAAAAATAATAAATGAGACATATTTAATTCAGAGACTTTCGGTTGGTTTAGAAGTTGCCCTAAGAGTAACTTTTAATCATAAATAGAATGAATATAATTAGAATAATATAAGAATATCAACATGTTCAATAACATCCTTTTCTACAAACCAAATGAATAATAGATGTAGGATTCTTGGAGATAGATTTAACGATCCATATGTAAGTGAATGCGGCTCATTTTAAGTGGAATTGAGTCACAAACCAGTCACAATTTGCTATTAAGTGCAAATTTTGATTCTTGATCTTTACGTAATCTATCGGAAAGGCACAAATAAATAGTTCAAAATAAAAATAATAAAGCACTTTTTCATCAAATTAAACAGTTCATATTTCCGTCTAAATTATTCTCTATTTTTAGTTCTTGGTAATAATTCAGTATTATAAGAGTTGATAAATTATCAAATAAATCATTTTCTTAAATTCACCTAGGTAGCACCACTTGTACGTAACCAAAATTTAATAAAAGGAATCGATAAATTAAGTATCAGATAATATATTTTTCAATCATGAAATGTAGTGGAAGAAAACATATTAAAAAGCTTGATTATATGCTTACTAACATGCTTAACTCAATTTATATGAAATAGTATGAAACAACTAAACATGTTCTGGCTTTAATGAGAGGCCTAAAAACAGCTTCGTTTTAAGCAGCAAAACATATTTTCAACGACTGCAGTTTGACTCTGTATATTTTTGCAATCGCTTCTAAATAATGTAAATTGAAACTTCGATAAATTTTGGCACTTCTCCTACAAGTTTTTCAAAACTTTTTCCAATTCTGGTGAAACAAAAATGAAGAAACACCCTGCTTAGATTTAAATATTTTATTAAAATTAAAACTTCTCAGCAAGAAGTTTTGGCGGCGGATTTTGGTTTAAGTTAACTCCTGTCACCTCTAAAGAATACATAATATGATTTATGACAGTAAACAGTAGATTTCATATTTTTTTTGTTAAGCTACGCAAATATATTTCATATTAGACAATGATTTTTTTTTCTTCTATAAATGTGAAAAAATGTATACATATGATCACAAAGAAGAGAGATATAACCAAGTAATTGTAATAAATTGTTTATTATGATTTACTATTATTGATTTTCAATTGTCTTTCTTCCTAAATACTAGAAAACTTGGCATCATCAAAAATTTTAGTTCTAAAATTATGGGAGAAATGTATTATTGTACATCACGCATCAAAAACAATTCTCTACATTCAACCAAAAACATTTTCTGGAAGTTAGAATTGCAATGAGGAAAAGAAAATTATAAGTATTAATTTCTTGGGCATGGAATTTAAAATTTTATGTGATCTTTGTACCTCAAAGGCTAACTTTTTCGAGCTTATAACTATACTGTACAAAAAGATGCCAGAAATTGAGAAAATCATGATTTTTTTTTTGGTTTTCTTTATATAATTTTAACTTCCAGAATTTACAAAAAGGCTGTTTATAAATGTCAAGGAAAAATGTAAATTAGTTATCTTTCAATAGCCCGTACAGTTGTAAAAGGAATAAAAGATTTTATTCGGATGAAGAAAAGATGGATATACAATTAGGTGAAGTGAATAACGCAGATTTAATAGTTCTGAGCTTAAATACAAAGCACCATAATGTCATAAGTAATGGTAGGCAAAGTATCGTACAATATCAATTATAAATTATTTTTCGCGCATTATTAGGTGCATAAAATTATGCTGTTTTATGATAGACTAATTTAGACTGAAATATATTTAGTTATTTTATTAAGTCTTTATAATTAAGTCCTAAGAATTTTCATTTATTCTTTATTCGTTTTTCACAAAGTTGCACAGCTAATTCAATGAATAATTCTAACTTTTTTTTTCTCAAAATGATCGATACCTGCAACTAATACTATGTATATTTTTATGGATTTTTTTCTGAAGATTCCACAATTATTATGGTATTTAAAAACTATGATACTGTGAGACACTTAATTACATATTTGAATACTAATTATCGAAATAGATTAATGTTACATTTTTATATCTTTGCCTTTCCTTCTTCATATACCGTTAGATGACCTCAAGGAGGACACCTCGTAATTGAGGAGGAACTTCCAGCATGGTGGGTGAATCTCGTCAAGCCGGTGGGAACACTAAACGTTAAAGGATCTAACTCCTCCCATCGATGACGGGGCATACTTCCTTCGAGGAGCGTTGTACCGTTGTTAGATCAGTAGAGGGCCTTTAGGACACAACCACAATTTCCGCCAGTGTTGCTGTAGTGGCGGTAAGGTCAATCAATATTTTATTTCAGAGTGCCTTCGGGAAGGGCGGAAAGTCAGTAATATGTCTATGCCATTAGATGGAGTAGAAGCTCGTTTTCGCGAAAGTAATTCGAGGTTGTATAAGTTGAAGAACTTCGATCTTTTGGGATGGTATCTAATAAAGATTTGCTCTTTTTGAAGTTATATTAAAAAGGCACTACAGATTTCAACCTCAAGCACCGCATTCTCGAATCCTTCCTGTTTTTATGAATGCCTAGGCAGGGCAGAGAAAAATTTCTTTCAAGGTTAATTTGTTACATTTATTTCAGGTGACTAAATTAGACTAAACTCACTTCAAGAATCAAGTAGTTGTTACGCTTTGTCCTAAAGATTATGAAGATTAAGTTTTGGAATTAGTTTCAAATGTTCAGTCCCTATTGATTGTATACTGAAATATCAAAATCATTTCTAATTTAACTTTACATTGTTTAGTACCATTTCAGTCCTTTACTATTCATTATGGAATTATCTTTCTTGGCAAGCGTCAAGAATTTTCTTCAAGAGTCAGATACATTTGTCAGGAAACTTTAAAATTATCCTTCGAAAAGGCATTTATTGATAATTAAAAATTTTTGTGTGTGTGTTGCTTCATCAGTTTTCATTTTAAACCGTATATATAAAAAAAAGAGTAAAAATCAAAAATATCTAGTTTTTCAAGCTATTTTTTTTTTAGCCGATAATTGTTTTCTACATAAAATAGAGCAAAGTTTCGTAAAAAAATGTCAATATTTAGTTAGTACATTTCCAGCTACCTCGTAAAATTCAAAGTGTTTATTTATTTTGATAAACAAAATCACATATGAAGAAGCATCAATATTTGGTAATCTTTCGCTTTTGGAACTTTGCTAAACGAAGATGCAAAAGAATAAAAAAAATTGAAAATACTTTAAAAAAAATCAAAGTTTGGAAGAAAACGAGAAGTATAAGTTTTCTAAATCTGTTAAAATGAAAAGCAAAATTGAAAAAAAAAAAAGCATTCTCAACGAAGATTCAACCATGTGAACGGACCACGGAAATTTCAACACGCCATGCTTCAACACGCATTTGCTGCATTCTTCCTATTTGAAACAGGAAGAGCCGTAGAAGAAATTTTTGCTAGAGCCAATTTTGTGAAGGTACTCTTGCGTTTACTTTTTTTTACTGCTCGTTCATGAATAAAGGAGGGAATTTACGTG
Source organism: Argiope trifasciata (assembly GCA_026543055.1). Lineage (NCBI taxonomy): Eukaryota > Metazoa > Arthropoda > Arachnida > Araneae > Araneidae > Argiope > Argiope trifasciata. Next base: position 1,046,747 of record JAPMOQ010060798.1, read on the forward strand.
AAGTATAAATATTGTATGCATTTTCAGCATGTAAATGGATTCGTTGAATTTTTCGTGAGAATCGCTGTTTTTGCTTTTCATAATATATTATTGAAAAAGAAAAAAAAATGTGAAAAGGTGCTGATAATATGAAGAGTTATTTAAGTTGCTGTTTGTGAGAATAAAGTTTTTGTGAACCGTAAGTTTTCAGAACGTTATATTGCATTAGAAATGAAACAGTGAAAAAATTGTGATTTCGCAATAGATTATGGAAATAAGTACATTTCATCAAATGATTTTTTCCACTTAAATCTAAGAAAAGAACATCGATATTATAAGTGTAAAGTTCATTGATACATCAGTACAAAAGATATTTTATGCCATTAAGTAGTGCATCTTTCTCAAGTTTTAGGCATTTTTTATCCATATTACAACAATAACATAATGTGAATTTATGTTTCTAAAAACTTAGCTTCTGCTGTGAATCAGGAAACTTATACTAAATAACTGATAGGAGCACGAGCCTAAGAACTATAAAACTGAAATACTTTATATTTATGAAAATTACATAATCAAAATACCTTGAAGTATTAAGTCTCTTATCCTGCTTAGAACATCGGAACTATAAAAAAATGTATGTATAACTGATAGTAAAATTGAATAATTATTAACTTGAATTTAACATATATGAAATACGAGAAAATTTTAAAATATATTGATATTTTATAAAACAATGCTTTTATATAAATCATTTTCTTTATCAAGAAGAATGTCATTTTGTTGCTATAAAAGAAGGAAAGATTCAAATTAAAAAAATTTAATAACTTAAACATCAAAAACAAAGTTCACCCAAAAATGTCAGAAAATATTTATAAAGAATAGAAACATCTCAAAAATATTGATTGTCTCTCATTGTTTAATTCCGGTTCATTATTATGCCCACTTAAAATTATATATTTTTTCGCTCATCAATAATAATCAATCGATTATCCTTCATTCACACCGTGAGATTTTATTTATATTTAATAATTTATTTACCATTTATAATTTTTATTTATATTCTGATAATATTATTTATTTTTTATTTTAAAACTTTTGTTATTTGATATTACTTTTCTTAGAATAAGACTATATTGCAACATTAGATGTTTATGTTCCCAATATAATTAATGAAAACTTACCAACAGTTACCAACTCCTACAAAAAAATAAAATAAACTTAGCAAATGCTATTGTCGTTAATAAATATTGAAATTTTGTTTATATTTTATCATTTTTATTTATATAAATTTGTGTGCCATGGTGTAAATTGTTATTTAAACAATTCAAAATTATAATCCTGCTTATGCTTTTTATCTAATCACCTTTATGTAAGTTTATTGCTAACCAATAACGTTATAAGAATTTGACTACCAATGTTAAATGAAATCAAACAATTTATATTGTTTCATCAAATTTTTAATAGAATTCAGAACATAAATTTCTTAATTTTTTGGGACTAGGAATTATATTTTCTATACTAAAAATAAAACATTTTTGATAAAACTTTAATCTTTATTCATTCTATATACTTACATATAACTCGGTGATATGAAAAAGAAAATAATGTATTTATCCAAACATATTATTTAAACACAAACAATAATATGATATATATGTCTAAAGAAGTAAAAAATAAATCCGTCAATTTTATCAGCATTAAATATTTTCTTCATACTAAGTCTTTATAAATTTATTTCAAAATTCCTATCTTACCATTACGAACATGTATGTTTTTTCAGAAAATACGTCGAATGAGATGAGAAAACTCATGCATTACACAAACTTCATGCAGAAAAAATACTCCTCGTGTGGGTTGACCCTATTAAATATTCAATATTTTAAAATACATTTCTTTGAAGATTCTACATTCTTCATATGTAATATTACTTCATCAATCCGTAAAGGAATTGCATATCGTATACATGATTCATGTTCTGAATAAGGACGCATTTTTCCAAAAATATTATTCATGGTAGATATTTCATGAATCACTATCGGCGTATAAAGCTTACAGCAATCAAAAAAGAATATACTCCAACTACAGCACTTTAACCTAACCACAAGCTATAGAAAGCTACAGAGAAATAGAAATAAATCTAACCCAAATAAGACCCAAAACGGAATAATGGAGACTGAAGTTACTGCTTTTACTTAATAAAACAAAGAAACGAAAATCTATCATGCAGTAAATTCATTTCCAAACGAAAGTAAAAGAACGGTTTCAAAGCTCTGCAGAAATGAAAGGGGATAAAAAAAAAAGACTTTTTTTCCATTTATACGCATGAGTGCCCGAAAACGGCGAAAAAACAACTTTCCCATGTGGAAAATAGGATGGACTAACGTCACTACCACATTATTCAACAGAGTAAAACAAGCCGTTACCGCATCGGCGATCCGAAAATTTTAAAGTCTATCTTTTTTTGTGTAGTATTATGTAAGCAAATAGACATTATGTAAGCATTGGTATAAAAAATACTACTGTTTTTTTATGTAAAAACAATGATAAGTTTTTTTTATCGAAATATCCTTATTTTTATTTCAAAAAGTTATTGCCAAGGTTTGAAATTGTGCAAATTTAGTTCTTTGAATTGCAATTTATATTTATCCAAAGACAACTTCAATTAATATTTTAGTTATAAAATAAAAATAATCATTTTTTTTAAATTACATCAATGCTGTAAAGGAAAATGTGTTCGTTACGATTTCATATGTGCCTTTCCCAAGTTATATATATATATATATATATAAAGAATGCAAAGTTTTCGTATCTTAAAACACAAAATATTACTATTTATTTTAATCGCAAATAAAGAGAAAAAAAAATGAAACATTGTTTTACATAAAAAATCTTCAAAGAACTAGTCATTGTGCTTTTAAGTAGGTGATTTTGCGTAAAATTACCCAAAAATTAAGGGTGTTTGTTCAAATGCTCAATAATTAAAGCAAACTTATTTTCGTTTTTAAATACTTAAATATTGCTAAAACTTAAAAATATGTTAGTGTTATTTATTCGTTAACATTTAAAAATATGTTACTTCTTAAAAAGAATAAAAAACCAATTCATTAGTTAGTTCATGCTTATGAGAATTTAATTTTATCTATTTTTCATTCATAGAAAGTAATTTGTATATGAGGTCTTTAAATCATGTTTTATCAATATTATGTATGCAAGAAATTGAAGTTATGTATATCTAAATACGAAAGAAAATATTTCGCTTAGTAAATATTTTAAAATGTTAATATTTTTTTGTATTTCTTTGTCATTACATTCGTAAAATTACAGACACTTTGTTGTGCCCTTACTTTATGCAGCCAAAATTAAAATTTTAGATTTTTACTGACTCAAAATTCTGCAGCTTGCTTAAAATTATTTTTAATGAAATAATTTTAATTTCTTTAATATTTAATAACTAAAAATAATTTATTAATTATATAATATATATATTTTTTTCTCTCATAGATAAATGCGATTGCTATCTTCTTTGACTGTTTTCAAATGCGCGCTAATATGTATTTAAAGCAAGATAATTTAAAAGCATTTAAAATTATTTATTAAAATACTAAAACAAACTTAAAACATTTGGGGGAATAAATGCAAGATGCTGTATTAAATATTTAGGAAGTTAAAAAAATTCCAATGCATTATTTATGAGAATGGGGTGATAGAATGAATGTTGCTTTTAGTAAACACTTTAAATGCGTTCTTAATTGGTAATTTTTGTCTTTGAATGGCGCTACTTTTTTTCTTTAGTGCAGAATTTTACATAGAAAATTTAAAGAGAAAGGAAAGTAACCCTCTTATGTGATTATTTTAAATTTATGGTTCTTTCTTACAATGCAACATTTTTGATCATGTAAGAAATTTTTGCATAAGTTAAGATCACTCAGTTTGATACAAGATAACGGTATATAAAATGTTTCATATAAATAATTTTATATGAAAATTTGTTTATTTTCAAAGCATAATGCTAATCTAAAAGGGTCTAAATTTTTGGGTTATTTTTTTTGTTGTTGTTGTTCTATTGGCTTTACGAAAACTTTACCCACGCAAAATAAATGTTGCAGAAGTGAGTTTCCCATATTAAACTAAATCGCGATGGGCTTTCATATCTTTGAAATAAATAATCTAGTGTATGACTTAACTCAAAATAAGCTATGCTTATTTTGTTCAGGGAAATAATTCAAAAAAACGGTTAAGCTGAAAAGCATAGAAAACGTGTTATGGCAGTTACAATTAAAAACATGTTTATCAGTGCTTTACTCGTACTTTTGTAATCCACTAACTCTTCTTTGCATGACTTTTTAAAAATAAATCAGAATCATGTAATACATGCTGTATATTAAAGGGAAAATGCTTAAAAAATTGCTAGAATAAATATGTAAAATAATATGATGAAAATGTCTCTGTTCATGCAATGCTCTATGCAAGATATTCATTGTCCTCCGCTTCTAAATTGATATCCACTCATTATAATTTTTATTAGTAAAAATATCTCAGATCAGTTATAAAAATATTCAAGGAATAGCACGTTTATTTCAACCACAGCAAATTTCTGAATAAGTTCAAATACTCTATATGGATTGTTTGACAGATATGCTCCTTATTACTCAGCAGTCATGAAGAAAGTTGCCACAACAGCCAATTCAGAATGCACCAATTTTTTGTTGTTTAAATGTTGGAAATTTCCATCATCATGCAAAGAAGAGTTAAAAAATGAATCATCGTGAAGTAACTGAACTACAAATTTCGTGTTTTAATGAATAACCAATTATTAGTATTTGTTTTTCTCTAATTATGTAGCACTGGACTTATGTTATCAATTTTGTCTTTGTTTGAAAGTGTTATGATTTCAACTTATAAATAAAAAAAAACACAAATAACTATGTATATAATCTTTTAACGAATATTTCCATTTTTCCGGAATTTCCAAAAATCAGCAAAATACTCCATTTTTTCTTTTTCTTTTCAAATTTTATTTGAATTTACTTGCCAAAATTTTTGCCTTGAAATATCTTTACAACTCGTTACCGTTTTTCTTAAAATATTGTTACATAAAAATTATTTTTTGTGTAATTCTTTTATTTTGATTCCGTTAATATCTTAGATCATTTTAACATTTTAAATTAAGACAGAACTTCCCTAAACCGAGAAGAACGGATCCATTTTGTAGCAGATCAGTCGGACAACATTGGAGGCAAAGAGAATATTGGAAAGCCTTCTTCCAAAACGATTCTTCATTCTACGTATATTGTCCTCTCTACGAAAAAGGAAGAAAATAATTTCCTCGGAAAAAACAATTTTTTCGGGAACAGAAAAGAAAAGGCCATGGATAATGGGTTGGCAAGGAAGAAGAAAGATAATAGCCGGGATGAGTGGCGGCCCAAGTTGCTTTTTCCATCGACGCCAAATGCGATTCGTGAGCCCCAGAGGGCGTTGTTATACAGAAGTTAGGCCTGCAGAGGAAAACCTTTATTACAAGCTGAGAGCAGTTCTACGCTGGCGATTCGCCTCCGCGTCAGACTTATAAATGAGGCAAGAAGTCCGTAACAAGAGCAGTATATGCTAGCTAAAAAGCTGCCCTGTTTTCTCAGGGATATTTGCAATCAGGACTATAGAGTTATGCGATTTAACGTCAAAGGGAAGAATAGGGATAAACAAAATTGATTCACGATTTCGTTAGAGAAACTTTAGAATGAAAAATGCATTTTATCGTTTTATTTCTGATGTAATGGCTAGTAGTAGACCTAGATAAATTTTATCTCAAAGCAGGTGACTGATTTTATTTAAGCAGATTTTTTATGCATCATAAAAGGAAACTTAGTTATTGTTAACATTCATATACAAATCACTAATTAAATATTTAATTCACACAAAAAATTAGTTGCCTTAATGTTCACTGAATACAAAAATTCTATTTAAATTATTACTTACTTTGTTCTCTAAGCAATAAATTATTTTTTAATAAAATTAGTCACTTTCTATTATTCTATTAACACAAAATGTTCAACAACATTGCTATGACATCTTCACAAAATTGTCCTGCATAGAGAATAACAAACAATATTGTGTAAAAAGGAAAACTGTCTTTTATCTATTTTTTAACTATCAAAATAAGAAAGATATAAAAATTATCCGACAATTAGAAGTAGCCTATCAAGAACTTTTCAACTACAAAATGTGAGGTAATATAATTTGTTAAAAGAATATTTAAATAAAATCTTAGCGTCCCTTGACATTGACATCTTTCTGTGATTTCTGACTGCCTATTTGTGTAAATGCTTTGGAATACTGTATAAAGTAACCTTTTTAATAAAACGCCTTTATCAGAATATTTCAAAATTCATTACAAATAAGTAATTTTTTTTGTATATTCTATATAATGGACATAATATTAAATATATTATTTGTGACCCAAAACACACACATTACAAATGACATTAATTCTAATCCAAATTATGATTCACAAATAATCAAACTATAGTAAGATAATAAAGGAAATCATACATTCGGCAATTTATGAATCTTGAAAATGATAGCATTCATATAAGGATGTTTAATTATTTTGCCAATAATGGCAATCATCATTTTAAAAAACACATGGGAACGTAGCCACTTATCTTTCAGGAAAATATTTAACAAATTTACATTTACCAATTGAATAAAAAAAATATTGAGATAAAACGTTAATTGATGGCACTAATGTAAAATCAGCAAGTACGGTAGTAAATATGCACAAGTTCATTTACAAATTCATAAATGGAAAGTTAATTTAGCAGTCTTACAGTTTTCAAGAGTGTACAATTTTGGTCTCACATCGATAGGTAGTAATTTGTGCATTAAAATGTTTTTATGATTAGAATTTGGTAATAGATTTATAAATATATCGTTAATAAAACTGGCTGATGACAAAAGACGAACTTGGAAACTTCAAATTAACGAACAGTTTTCAAGGCAACAATTACAAAATAATAAAAAGAAGAAGAATTAATTTGGCATTATTCTGTTTTCTGGAATTTTAATTCATTTTTATTAAGTACTTATCATACTATTCATAGTTAGAAATTATATTCCAATAATTTTCCTTTTGAAATTTCAAAATATCCAATTAATTCTAAAGATTTTATTTCATTAAAGTTTTTTTAACATCCCAACAATATAGCGTTACAACAACTGCTTCAAAGTTAAAAACAATAAAAAAAAATCAAAAAACAATTCGTTAAGATTTTACTTCAGCTTTTTAAAAACATTTCGTATCATCTAGGGATTGAGAGTAATTTTGAAAAGTGTTACTTTTTCTCCATATGATGACCACTGTATATTTTGAAAAAAAAAGTATATCTTAACACAAATTTTGTCTTATTTTACTATTTTTATTAAATTCCTGAAAAATTATTAACAGATTAACTAAATGTGAATTATAATTTGTAGTTTCCTACATAAATAAATTTGCTCAATCTTTCCTAAATTTAGAAATTCCTTAAGGAATATTAATTAACCATTTCAATTATATAGGTTTACATTTGGAGTAATGCAATAAGAAGCTTCTGTTTAACTTCAAAATGTCTATAGAATTACGCAGAATGAATGTATGAGTTCATGGATATCAAGAATCCACATGAAATTATCTCACAAATAAATAAAAAAAATGTTCTGAAATTTATGAAAAAAAATCACTTCACTGAAATATTATTTTTTAGAAAAAGGTTACTTTTCTTAACCAAATGCAAGAAAATTAAAAATAAAAAGGTTGTGTGGGAGAGAGAAATATTAAAATCTTATATAGAATGCCAGAAAACCCATTTTCCCCCAAAAAGAGATGGAAAGAAATAAAATCTATTAAAATAGCCTAACATGAAAGCCAAGGGAAAAAGCCATTTTCAAACCAGCAAGGATTTTTTTAGTTTGTACAAGCAAGTTTTTTGCATTAGCATTTCCATTTAAAACAAAAATCAATATTAAATCTATTATTGAAAAATCTGGCATTCTTAAACATTTCAGCCCAATCTTTTTCAATACCTTACAAGAAAAAGTACATTTCAGTAACATTTCTTAACAATGAGGCAATTCCCATCTGCTAGGATTCCTCATTCCGTTGTAATGCATATGTATGATCTCATTTACAAACCTATGAAAGCCTTCGCTAATTTCTGACATGAGACAAGCAAGCTACTTAAATATTCCTATTCATTAAGTAAGTGTTCCATTTATTATTCATGCATATGTCTTTTACCTGGGATCTTAAAAGGAGATAAAAACGAAGTCCTCTCAAGAGATATGCTTGCAAATTGGAGTAACTATATTAAATCAGCTTGCTACCTGCTTTACTTTGAAAAACGTTAACTTCAATAAAAACGTTAAATATCACTTTAGCTTCTGAGTAAAATTTTATTTACATTTGGCAATACTCGTTAACTGGCATGTATTGAAGATTAAATATATTTGAAGGTAACTTTATTTTCAAACCATAGCGAATGAAGAGATTTCGTTCGGACTAGCGCTATGCTTCGTAGTTTATTATTTATAGCGCAAGTTATATTTTCCTCAAGAAAACATGTAGTAAATAAACCAATCGAAGAAATTTATGTGTTTTCTCCGAGGAGAGTTCCAAAGTAGTTTATTATGACGTGCTTACTAACTAAATTGCAAAAGAAGTGGCAAAGGAAATATATTGTGGAGGAAGGAAGAAGATTTCAGAATATGATGATATGTTTATTGTAAATGTACATTTCTGAAGTTGATTATATTCGTTATCTGAAAAAAAATTATAAATCAAATGCAAAAAAGATGTTACTTTTGGTTGAAGAAAGATTTGAGAACGGGATAATATTTTTCATGCATGAAATTTGATTTCTTTAAAGATATAAGATAGATTTTCAGATAAATGACATTCACAGATGTAATTTCTTGTTTCTTTTAACATTTTAAAAGTTTTGCATTTATATCAGAACAATTGACAATAGTTATAAATGAAATTTTGTACCTGCAATTCGGTAATAATTATAGGTAAATAATTATCTAATAGTGCAAAAGAATTTTTGAAAAGGTTTTTTTCAGAGATTCGGCAACGACAGCCCCGAGATATTTTGGAGTTCTGCAATGTGATAAAGTGATCACTAGCACCTCAAGACCTTAATTTGGAAAAGCACTTGTAATTTGTAAATTTAGGGAATCATTAAAATTAATCGAAACTCGTTTAGACTAGAACATACAGCTTTAATGTCAGGAAATTTGGCATAGTTATTAAATTAATATTTTTTATGATACAATATACACATAGAAAAATGATATTGTGATTATTCATAGGAGAACTTGAATTACTTTGCACGTACTTTTTATCATGGGGTCTGAATTAATCGTCTCAATTAGTTATTTTTGAAAAATGTACAGTAATTTCCCACGTATAACTCTTCAAAGATGTGTAAGAACGAAACCAGAATAATTTTGAGATATTTTGATCGACTAGAAAACAATGTTAGAGAATTCTCAGTCATTTTAATAACAGGATATCAACATAAAATTGTCAATTTCAACCCTAGACGGCCAAATTGAAGAAATTTATGAAATTTTAAAACAGCGATTCATTTCAATACGTGAAGAATTTGATGTAAAAAACGATGATAAAACCGACTTTTGTTTACACAGTTATACAAGTGCAAAAAAGCTCGAAAATTTCCATTTTAGTACTATCAGACTTTTACTTTGTGATTTTGATAAGGATTTCTATGGCATGTGTAATCTCAGGAAAGGGAAACAAATAATTTTAAAAGAATGCTGTAAGCCTTAGGGATTTTTATCCCTTTCTCGGAGTGTGAGTAAAGGCTGACCCCAGCCATTTTATAGAAGGCTTGTAGAGTTAATTAAATAAGAAATGGGAACTGTGTCAGAATACAACATATTAGAATGAACTTAAGACGGGCTAAATTTATATAAAAATTGGGAAATTAATTAGGATTTAAATTAAATTTTACACACACACACACACACAAACACACATATATATATATAATGTTGCAGAATATAATTCAAATCCTATCGCATCTTAGCAACAGACATATGCAGTCACTGAATTGTTTTGCTCGTCTCATCGCTCTTACATGTAAGCCTTAATGCACTAAAAGAAGGACAAAAAATGACATTGCATTATATTTTGGAGAGAGGTCTTAAATATGAACAAAAATATTGACAAATACAGAATATAATTATTGCTTCTTAGTTAGTACATTAATAATTTAAAAAGTACTTTAAATATCAATGGAAGTTCAAAATGTGTTATTTAAATAAAATTGAAATTTATAAGCAATATTAGTAATTGCTTACTAAAGAAAATTACAATTAAAGAAAATTTGTATAAGTGGTGTGATAATACTAGCATTATTATCTGAAATTCTGCTTCTGAATTTAATTAAATAATGTTTATTAAAAGTATGTAATTGAAACACTTATTTCATTAAAAAAGTGTTATACATTTCTGACACTATTTGACTTGAAACGTAAAATTGCCTTCCAAATAAGTAAAAGTTTATTATTTTTCTTCGTAAGAAATAAAAATGTGTTGTAGAATTTTTTTCACTTTTGTCATGCAATGTAGGCAATTCATTTCAACTTGTCACATGAAATGAAAAATATTTTATTAATTAAAAACTTTATTTGTTTACGTCATGCAAATCTTTAAAGGTAGAAACACATTTAACATTTATGTCAAAAACATACGTTTGTTAATGGGTACAGAAGATAAAAATTTCAGGACAGTGTCAGAATTCTTCATTTTACATAATTTTTTAATTAATAAAGTGACTAATTTTTAATTAAGTTTTTTTCATTATTTCTACTTTTTATTTATAATTTTATGACATCATTGACAATGAAGTCGGTTTATGGATTATTTTTTACTTCGAAAAATATATGTCATAAGAACACAAAAATGGAACAATTTTCTAAAATCCTAATTGTTTTCGTAGTATTTTTTAAAGAAAAGTAATTTGTTTCAAATTGTATTCATATCAAAAATTCTTTGACTTGATTAATAATGAAAAAAATGTTATACATTTCCTTTTGCTTCTTAAAACATATCTACTAAGAAAACAAAAACGGAAAAAGTTATTCCTAAGATTGAATTTTGTTCCCAATATTTTTTGTGGATAGATAAACTGTTTCAAATTTGTTTCCGTGATGAAAAAAATGGTGTTTCCTAGTAATTTCATCATTGAAATAATTTGCCTCTTAATATGAAAACTTTTCAGTTGAAAATTGCAAGCATATTATTATTAGAAATGCGCATTTTTTGAAAATAACTGTGTTTAAAACATTTTCAAGATAAAGTTCCAAGTGTATGGTTTGATGAAGTTTCTAATCCAAACTTTTTGGAACGTGTCTGTTGATTTTATGTATTTAATCGCTTCTTTTTAAAATGATATTTTAAGAAAGTGAAGATCAGCATTTAAGAAATAATGTGAAATTCAAATAATACACAAAATTCCCATTTATGAATGACAATTTTATTATATCAGTGGAAGAAAAAATACAGACATTCTAGAAATTTCAACCAAAAAAAAAAAATAAATAAAGATAATTATTTTTTTTGTAAATTAAATAAATTTTAAAAAATTGTAAAATGATTTAATTCACAATTCATTTAAAAGTTTTAATGTGATTATGAAAGTTTTAAAAACATTCATACTTGCTAATTTCTGGAAAATAAATATTTCATGGTAGAATGTTTCATAACTTGATAACTGCAAACATTCTTGAATGAGTTTAATTCATGTAAAAAATTTTCTGCTTTTATTTTCCTTTGAGTGTATCATATAATTACAATAAAAGTAGTATTGGGGGCTTTTTTTCTTTTTTTTTCTGCCATATGACATCAGAAAGTAAGCACATTTTTTAAAACAATTTTCTAATTAATTCGATTAAATAAACTCAAATAAGCAGTTTAAAATATTATAAAACCTGAATTTATGAATTTCAGTTCATTTTTATTAATTGCAAAAAAGTATTTAAAAGTAGTAACTTAAAAGTTGACATTCCCAGAAAAAGTTATCAAGCAGGAAATAATATTTTACAGAAATATATGCTGAAAAATTAAATATATCTTACTTATATTTAATATTCTTTTGAAAGTAGCTTTCATTTGCTAAATTTTAAAACAAAGAGACAAGCATGATCTCGTATTGCAATCGAAATCTACATATAATGCTTTTTTCTCAATCATTTTCCAGTATCATGCCTTCCCAAGCGCTATATAAAGCATTGCCATGATGGATCTAAGACATTTGGATTGGAACAGAAAATATATTATGAGAATGCTGCTAGGATAAATTAGGAAAGTCCCACTTCCAATCACTCATTTAGTCAAAACCATAAGGGGTAATTCAAAAAAAGACAAAGGAAAAATGTTTTATTAACAATAGACTCGTGAAACAAATGATAATTAAGAGACATGTGTGGCTGCCGTTTCTCTACATAATCACAAAACCTGCTGAAGCATTTATCACACCGCTTGACCAATTTGTTTAACCCGTCTTTTTAATAAACAAGTCAATGGTTATTGAGCGTTTTGGACATCACCGCCTGATATTAACCTTGTTATGAATAAGGGTTTCTTCAATGTTGGGAAAAGGAAATATTCACTGATATAGGGACTATATGAGGGGGTGACTCCAGACCTCCCGCCTAAAGATTTCAAGAAATTTCTTTGCTTGCGGCATTTCGCCACTTGTTTTCCACTTAACATTTTTCTGTGAATGTCCGGTGGAGACATATTCATGGTCGATAGAAATCGTATCACGGCTCGCGTCTCTGTGCTAGAAAACTCTTTTAGATGTCTTGCCATTACTGTCGCTGTTTCAGGTCTCACACTAACACTATCTGCTCGAACAACCGGTCTAAAAAAACTAAAGGGATCTGTCTCCACTCTGATTAACGCGGTTATTTTACTTAATGAAGAGGTAATGAAATTAACTCACAACACTATTAAGCGTTGCTTATGCATTTTTTTCCTGCATTCTGAATTTTGAAACTAAATTAAATTAAACTGGAAATGAAAATATGAAATAGTTTTATCTTTTTCATGATCAATATTTTTGTACCGAAGTGAGAACTTTCCAACGTGATGTCTGGTTACAAAATTTCTCATTAAGTCCATTGAAATCTTACTTTCCTACAGCTAGGTGAACTTTGATAACATAATTCTAATTGAATGAAACAAAATTTTCTCCCTGATTCTGAAGATCATAATTTTTATTAGTCGTTATTTCTTTTATATATTCTTGCTAAGTTTTTTCCACTTGATACGGAATTTGATGATATGAAAGATTCCACATAATTTCATTTTTTTCCTCCAGAACAGGACAAATATAGTTAAAATCCTGATTTTATTCTATTTTTTGAATCTAGTTTTTACATTTTTCATAAGATAAAGAAATTTATAAATAAAAATAAATCTCCTTACTATTTGTATAAGATAAATAGATTTATCTTTAAACTAAGATAAATCTATTTAAACTTATCTTTACAGATAGTAAGTATCAACAATACTTATTTTTATAAATAAGTAATTCTTTTATAAAAAAAATAAGTGATAAAGGCTTGATAAAGAGACCTTAATTTGATCTAAGGATTTCGACTAATTCTTTTGCCATTCTAGTTTCTTGACAGCAAAGTTTTGGTTCTTATTAAAGGTTTTGGTTTGTAAAGAGAAAACCCTTTTTTTAAACACATGTTTCATTCTGTTTTCAAATAGATTAAATCTTTCAATTTTTAGGCATCAAATACACAGAGCTTTTTAATCATAATTTATTCTTTAACACCCTCTAGTAGCTAATATATATATATATAGTAGCCGCCTTTAGTGACCAGCTGGTTCGCCATGAGAAATGGGCTCTAAAATTTTCAATTAAATCACATATTCATTAGCCTTGAAGTAACTCCGGGCATTGATTGGCCTGAAATTAATATTTTCTTTAAGATGATGGACTGAAAGTTCTAAAAGAACGCGTTTTCCTAATAGAATTCGTTAATTTTTTAAATCAGTCTGTTTTAATGATTGGTTTAGAAGACTGATTGATGTAGCAACTTTTATTTAAAATATTAATAAAAATATTTTGTAAAATATGGCTCACAGAGCAAAGTATGAAGAAATCTCAAACTCCTTATTCATAAATGTATTGTTTGACTCAAACTACATAAAATGTCATTATTTACTTCATTTAGATCAAATTAATAGTATTAAACAATATATATGCCTATTAATAATATTTTACAAATTGGCCATTGGAACGGAATTTGAATGCATATCCTTTATAAATTCAACCCTGTATAAATAAAGATAATTTATTCAATCAATGATTTAAATATTGCAAAAGGTCATAGAATCCTTTGCCTTGCATTTTTTAAAGAAAATATCACATTTTATATTTATTTTATTTTATCCAGTCACGTGCTAAAAGTTACAGTTCTTCAAATTTAATTTGCGGTGATAGTTTTTTTTTTTAAATTTGAACTTCCTACAAAATGATGGCAACACTGTGATAAAAAGTAATTTTTTCCCTTTGACGTGCTCTTGCAGATTTTATAGAAACCTTAGCTTTGCATTTATTTTTTTAGAAACTATCACATTTTATAATGAAAACAAAAACTATTGAATTAATGATACAGATATTGCAAACGAAATAGAAATATGCCATTAAGTCGGGATTCCAATGCATATCCTGTCTAAATTCGATCAGATTTACCGTCAAGAAGATTTATTGAATTAATTATTTAGATATCGCAAACGATCATAGAATCCTTTGCTTTGCATTTATTTTTTTAGAAAATATCACA